>PQWD01008196.1:0-148361 GCA_019425675.1 Leucinodes orbonalis
CAATGTGCGTCTGCCACATGGCGACGGCTGCTTCAAGCTGCGCCAACAGCTCAGGGTCTGCAAAGCCAACAGAGGCGCCGGCTTGCTCGTCCAAGAGCGTGGTGTCCGGCATTGGTAGCTGGATCTCGCCTTCAAATGTATCTATAGCCTTAAATACCAAACAAAAAATTTTATTTAGATTATAATCACTTGGCCTAATATGGTCTCACCTAAACTTTAATAATAATTTTATTAATAACCCTATCAAAATGTATAGTTGGTCAGTAACCATAGGAACGTGAATGTGTTAAAACGAAAATACTTCTTGAATGATTTATTCCCCGTTTAGCATTTCACCTTTTAAAATACCTTTATTCTTAATCCACTCACTATTGCGGTACAAGAGTACTAAAGAGCCTCCTCTTAAATACAGATCGCAGTCTGGCTGGTGATTTTGATCCACTATAAACGGCACCGTATGATTTTTTTGACCCACGGAACATGAAGCCGTTTTACAGGACTCAGTAGAAATCAATGGTTGTCATGGATTTACCCCTTTTTTAATACTTAGTGTATATATTTTCAAGAATGTAATGTTATTTTGTCATTTTGAAAATCTGCACTGTTATTATTTCTTGAAATGTCCACATAGCATCCAGTCAAAACAATCGAAATAGCTCTTATCATATAACTTCTTCAGCAGTAGACTTCTGCTTATCAGCTATGGCAACAGGCCCTTCGAGCGCAGATGTCGCCATATCCTAGAAAAAAATGATGTATCCATATTTTTTTAGAATTTTTTTTCAGATGGGTTAATGTTTGCCGTTCTGATCCTGTCTATATTTTTATTCGACTTTATATAAAATTGTATATTATGTGAATAGCAACCATGGCGTGAAAGCCGCCACTGCTAACACCTTTAGAGATATTAATTTGACGACCCATGTGGGGTGATTGTCGAGACGTCGGCAACTACATCATGTGTTCCGGTTTTACAAACATATGTGTGCATGAACATAATGGTGTGGGTTCTATGTATTTACAAAAAAAAGTATTTAAGTTGTATGGCCGTTTAGTACCCATATTACAGGCTAAAAGCTTGCTTAGTATAGGACTAGAAGGCGCTGTGTGAGTGTCTCAGGATATTTATAAATGAACCAACCTGCGATTACACTGTGTGGTCGTTGGACTAACCTCATTCTCTCTGTCGAGTATCTAACTATAAATAATGCTCTGTGCGTCGCAACACTACGCATGTAGCTGAAGGAATTGACTTCATAGCTTAATTATTGATGACAGTACATATCTGAAAAAAAAACCTATCCCGTGTTCAAATCACGGAGATAATCCATTTGGTCGCACAACAAGGTGCACCGAAACAATTAAAGTAAAATAATAGGAATGTATATTTGGGCTTTAAATAGTAGAAAAGTCCTTTGAAATATGAGCCATAATTTATTTGGAATTTACAGCATTCAGCTTCTAGATAAAAAACGCTAGTCTTGAACTCTCTATATAAATACAAAATACTAACCATTCAATGCAAAATGTCTCTTAAGGATTGTTGCGTCACTTCAGCCGCTGACCAGAAGCGATGTTTTTATCTTAATTAAAATGAAGTTATCGTAACCAATTTGAAAGAACTTACTATCTATATAATCTTAACCCACTGAACGCCGGGAATCCAGACAAAAGAAATCTATCCCACCAAAAACATTCCGTAAAAAATCTAGCCAAGTCTCAATGCAGCTGCTTGATTATCTCTAAAAAGTAATGAAATCGAGACAAGACGTGCCAAGTATCAGTTCCTTACTGCGATTACTTTATTATTATGTAAATGTTGTCTGACTGGCCTTGAAAAGATACAAATATACAAAACACAGTGCTCCATGACACGATTGCACTATTCTGTCGCCAGACCCACCCATTGACATACAAAATTTGCCACTTGAAAACGTTGATTCAATAACCCGTCGATTGTAGCTTATAAAGCCACTTCAAAACAGAACATAATAATTTAATAATCGCAGTAAGGACCAGACTTGCACTCTTTGTCTGATTCATGACAGTTACAGGATAACAAGCACTCCATCGAGACTTGCTAGATTTACAGAAGTTTTGTTGATTCACTTCTTTGTAGAAACTTGAAACAGGAATATGAAACCCCATTGGTATGTAATGTGAGACGTCGGCTATACCAAGGGTTACGCTTCGATCCCCGGCATACCTACACAAATTTTGTGCATGAACATGCGTTGTATGGTCTAGCCGCTTGACTTGGCGGGGACTATTCTTCCCCCCGAGTTGACATCGGATTGAAGCGGCCCACCATGTTGAATATATGTAAGCGGTTATGTGATCTCTATAGTTGTGCTTTTTTTCTAAGGCAAGGGTCACCAGTACTCAATCTCGATATCAAATTTTATAGTTTCCCTTTAGTACCATTAACCCTAACTCTTGAACGAATTTCAAGCTCTCTGATAATGGAAGTACTAGTCCTATTGATGATCATGAGATGTGATTGCATTGTCTATCTGTCAAAATGCAAACTTGCTTTCGCTAAGTCGAACTTAAATGACGACAACTTGAAATTTGGATTTTAAGCATGTTATATTCTATTAGGATGACGAAATTCAGCGCTCTGTATTATTCAAAGGTTCTCAAATTGGGCCTGAAAGCGGCAAATGGATCCTTAAAGATGGACGCAGTGTCGCTTCACCGACCCACCAACAAAACCACATCCGACGCGCTCGCGTAGTGTTAAAGGTTAATAAGTAATAAATTAAATACATTTCCAAATTAGGTTTCTACTATACTTATTGATTTACTGATGGGCGTGTGGAGCAGACGATCTGAGTGGACCGCGCTCGGCAAGTGTAGCGTCACACCCTCCGGCCCGAGGCCGACGATTTGCAAAGTTCCGCTGGTGAGGCTGGATGAGAAAAGCGGAGACGAGATACTGCGCAAAATGGGGAACCTATGTCCACAGTGGGACCTGCATAGGTTGATAGGATAGAAAATACGTATTGACAATATTTTGATGTAGAATAGGGTCGATTATAAGTAATATTAGATTTACCTTCTTTCGGCGTTTTCCCCTCTTGCTATATTTGACATTCTTCTGTAGTCTGATGGTCGAAGATAATTACTAGGATAAATAGCCATTATAAATTTTAGTAGTTTTGTAATCTCTAGGCAATATCCGATGCCTTCTTTAAGGCAAAATAACGCCACATAGTATATATAGATAGTAATATTATATACATTTAGTGTACGTAAGTTTAATATTCTGTATATAAATTAGTACTAAGATTATTTATAGTTAAAATCTTTTGGCGAATGTGGTACACTGTAAAGTTTGTAAAACTATGCTGTACCCATAATTATATTACTTTTGTTTGAAAAATGTTAAAAATAAAATAATAAATAAATACAAAAGAAGTAACTTTGGATTGCTAATAATAGACTTCTTTATGACCTGATAGCTCTCAGCAAAGAAATGCCAGTTGCCTGTTTGCTATGAACGCACAATAGGTGTGTATAACATTGTGTTAAATCGTGCCCTGGAAAAACCTAGAATCATTCAAGGAATTCCTCAGGTCAGCGTATACTAACCACCATGACGGACTGACGTCCGATTCTCGTTTAACATAAAAAATAAAACAGACGCACGTTTTGATGTTACATAATAACGATATCAAGAGTATTTGTGAATAGTTTAGATTTGAGTCTGCAATATGAATTCCAGCGGCTACAATCATTTTTTCGGTGTTACATACCCTGGAAACAGTTCACCATTTTTGGGGTAGCCATTACGATATTTGCACTGACAGCACGCTTGATTGATCGGCTCCAACACGCTTGCCTCGCGGAATTGGTTCACAAACAGAGGGATGAACGACTGCCGATAAAATAAAGACTTCAGTTTTATGTGGATAATAAATAAAATATAGCGAAAGTGGACTTATGCTAGCACCTAGCGAATTGATTACATTGGTCAGTATTGACGTTTTATTTAATGGATGTTTATCTGAGGAAGACTGAAAAGTCACATATTAGTTGCCCTTAACCGCTTTGTAGACATCAATATAGCCACTTATTCAGTAGTTCTGCCTATATCTTAGGATCGTGGACTTTCCAATCAGGATTCGAAAATCTCTTTATAGGTAACCATGATTTTTAAGAAAACCAGGCCCTTGAAAATATTTTATTGGCCGACGTAAATAGCATAGATTACCAGTGAGAGCTTGGTTATATTTCCATGATATTTTTTTATCCAGTAATTTCACTGTGACTCGTAAGAATGACAGTAAAATAACTAACGACTAAAAGTACAATTTTATGACGTAAGATAGCCTACCCCTACCTATAGGTAGCTTACCACAGATATTTATTTAACTTGTTAAAAGTATTTAAAAATAAAAATCTACATACATACATTTGAAAAACAGCGCATTTAATCTGTTATAAATGATTTACCTCCTTCAGCCGCATCCCAAGGCTCATAAGAACTTTCCCAGTGGTGGAGCCCACTAGTATGTACTTGGCCATCATGCGCTCCACCGCCTCGGTGTTGTCCAGCAGTGGAATTCCCTCGGGCACCTGCCTCACGAAGTATATGTAGCGGCGGTTACGATGGGTGTTCAGAGGGGTGAACGCACCGAACACCGGTACCAGTTTTGGGTATTTTATAATGCGAGGAATTGATTTCTGAAATTTAAAATTATGATTGAGAAATCCAATTTCACCCTATAGGAATATATTGCTTTCTAATGTTTGTTTGTGAGACTTATAAAAATAGATGATTTTAACCCTTTGACCGCCAATGCCGCCTTAAGGCGCCAGAAACATACATTATCTATTGTGTTTCGATTCGCGGCATTCATGAGCGTAGCCAGTGTTGGGCTTAGGGTGGGGCAACAGTGAACCTATCCCCCTAGGTATTGTTTGTTTTGTTTAAATATGTTAGAGCCAGTCTGGGGTAAGCGCCCCAGCTTGCCCCAGTGTGGCTACGCCCATGGCGGCATTCAATGGGTTAAAAAAATATTCAACAAAAAATCAAGCAGACCCGGTGGTAAGAGAAAACTTATGTCTTATAAACACCCATGATCCTGAAAAAAGGACCACAACTGTTGACACTTAACATAAGTTGGGGTGAATTCTTATGCTTAAAAGCTAAATTATTTCATAGAAAACTCTTAAAACCGTCATAATATAAAAAAAAATATATTCATACTGTAAAATTATTTGTCAATGAATGATTTTGTTAAATTATGAACTTGATATGAAAGTTCTAATAATATAAATCCAAGACAACTCACAATCACTGTATAAAACTCCAGAGTTCCATCAATTTCGGGGTCCAAATCTTCGGGTGCTAAACACAAATTAAATATGATTCTATTAATCTTTAAATTTTGTGGAGACCGCGTCTTGGCACTTAGGATGCCCTCCAGCCTGATGGATCGACGACTTGCGCAAAATGGGGGAGACCTATGACCAGCAGTGGATTGCGATAGGTTAAAGTGCTGAAATATGGGTACTAAATAATATCATTATAATATGATATTTATCCATATAAACAAACTTCTATTAATTTTCTTACATACTTATTATATAAAAGAAATACAAACAGACATTTTCTTGCACAGAAATGGCAATCGATTCTACAATTACACCTTATGGGTCGTTGTATTTATATAAATAATATGTTTAAGACACCCGATTCCATTAATATTGAAATGAGCTTATATGATCGTTATTGTGTTGCAATAGTAAAAATTTGCACTAATACCTTAACACTATTATATAATTTATTTGTTCATTCAAAAAGTATATCGGAATACCAAATTTACAGTTGGATTGTAATTATGCCGTAATGGTGTCGTAATTTCAAGTACTTGAACGAGTGGAATTTAAAACAAATTTTTGGAATTATGTCCAGCAGTAGATTGGATACTCGTAGGTTGAATAGGATAGGATAGGAGTGGAATTTGGGCCCTTGATGTTAGGACACTCACGTGGCGGAAAGGAGTATTTATCTTCTGTGATCTGAGGTTTCTCTTCCTCCTCCACATGCTGCATGTCATAGGTACTCTTGAAGTCGTCCTCACTTTCAGCCGTGTCCGTGACTGCGGCAGCCACAGTTTCGATTTCTGTTTGGTCTGTTGGAAAATGTAAATTTTTTTGGTTTACGCGCCATCCCAAAACAAAATAAGTATGAAACATAAGTTTTTCATAATCATCGGCTCATCCCACGCCACGCAAGGATAGGCCTTCCAGCATTGCACAGCTATGGGTAGTGGCGTGCACAGAGATTATGAGTAGGGTATGAAAAGTAAGTGACACTAATGACAAAAACACTAAATAATTTTCATTTTATCAAATTGAGTGCTGTTGATGACAGCAGATCGTTATAGTTTTAAATCGGTAGAGGAAAATGGGGGAATAAGTGGGAATCATTAAAAATGTTGGCGATTTTCCGGGTTGTCTGGACGCACAGGGTATGCCCTGCTTATGAGCATGTATGGAGTGCACGGCAATGGCTATGGGGAGTTTGGGCCGTAATCCACCGCGTGGGCGCAGTGCGGATTGGTGGGTGTTAACGACTGCTATCCTAAGATAGTAGCCGGGACCGGCAGGTTTAAAGCCCTCCGAAGTAGGGAATCATCTTTATTTTCAGACATTATTTTATGCCATGGCAAAAATATTTACTGCCTTCGTGGTCTAATCGTGTGCCGGGCGCTTCTCTTTCTAAACATATACAAGGTTACCTAACCCTCCCCGTAACACCGAGGTTCGAGTTCCACTCTGGGACGCCCTTAGGCTCATTGTGTAAATGTTAAAGCTAAAAGCCATCTGCGCTCGCCAATAGCCCGGTGACGTTGTAATGCCCATCTACGGACAACAGCAGTAGTTAGTTCGAAAAAAAAAGCACTCAGCTATATTTTAGATCGCTGCGTTATCCGGGGTCATGTGTTCGAATCCTGCAGTGTCTGCGAAGTATCTATGCGATTTTTCCCAGTTTGTTCAAGACATTGGGGTGAATTACCCGATCGAAAAAAACGATTTCGTGCTTCCGGGTGTAGGTACCCGTAGTAACAACTTCTAGTTAACTCCCAGCAATGCGCATTGAGCCTGCGTGGTTTAGCGGCAAAATCTCTTTCAGGGCTTTATTGTGTGTGAAAGCCTCTTCCCTGCAGTGGGACGTTATAGGATCAAAATAATGATAGAAATAAGCCCTTTTCAGTCTCATATTGTATCTCATTGTGAGGGTTCAAGGATTAATTGAGGGACTTAATTGAAAATATATATACATACCTTCATCTTCGAGATCCATGTCTGAAAAAGAAAAAAATACACAGTGTTTAATTATTTCTGAAACTTTTTGCAGGAGATATGAGCTAAGCTGAGGTGACTTCTAAATGGACACCCAGTTTATAAACATAATATTGGAATATAATCCGAGAAAAGTTTGAAAAATAAAAATATGCTTATGTAAAATTGCTATGACATAACTACTTACCTTTGACGCTTTTCATACTTTTCATACTCTTCATGCTTTTCATACTTTTCATGCTCTTCATACTTTTCTTGGTAAGATCTTCTTCGGGTTCTGTGGGGGGTGGTGACTTTTTGCCTTTTTTCTTCTTTTTTGATGGTGGTGCAGGTGGTGGTGGGGGAGGGATGACTCCTGATAACATATATAAGTTTACAATAATGGTAGGTTATTAAGATTATGATAGAGACATGGACAATAACTCTAAAAGAATTGATTTAATAAAATAATTATGACAAAGAATCCAGGGCTTAATATTTTTTTAGCTGTATAAATTATCACAATATATAATTTCTATGATTTTCCTTTTATGTAAAACAAATAATATGTTTATTTATTTTATGATCTTTGTTTTGTTATTGTATGATCTAATATAATGATAAATTAAGCTCATAATATACTAAGAATTTAAACATAAATATTGACAATTCTCTCATTTATTTTTGCAATTGAATAACTATTTTACACTTACTCCACTCTGTGAATTCCTTATCCTCATGAATGAGCTTGTCGACTATTATTTTTGTAATATAAAAGGTTCTTTTATCTAATGATTGTTCAGTTGGCTTTAGAGGTACAGCAAGAAATGTTGTCAATTTATCCCTTGCTTCTGGTGTGTCCATCATATTATAGAACAGTTCTTCATCATCCATTCCAATGTAAGATAGTATCCGTTTCTTAAGCCATTGCACCCGTGGATCTGTGGTTAAGTTTAGGCTTGGCTCATTTACTGATGGCGGTTCAGAGCCTGATAGAGATCCAGTTTCAATGTCCATCCTAAGAAATGGCACATAATATCCATTAATATTTGTTGCACATAAAGGTCCAAAAAGCAAAAAGTAATTTATTCATAATATCTCTTTGAAAATAGTAGGGTAGCTTATTGCAGTAAGATAATAAAAATCAACCCTTAATTACTTAAGGAACTATATACCTACAATTTAGGTTTTATGAAGTAGTTATGTTAAGTAAAAATAATGATTTAAATTGTATTTTAATAGGTAATTTATAAGTCAAGTTTTAAACACTGTTTTAACTGTGTTGTATCAAATAGTAATGAGCTTTCATACTTAATCAGCAAATTATTCATTTATAACTAATACCACAAAAATACATATTCATTAATTCCTAAGATTTAACACTTGAGAACAGAAAAGTTGTATGATATTATTCTTGTAATATTATTATTAAATTGAAGTTAGCAACCTAGTTCCATCAAGTCAGCTGTTACAAGAAACCTATAGATATAAAAATAAATAAATCAGTAGGTTTACCTGGTAACTTACAAACAATGTATTTATTATTCAAAATAGTGTATTCACTATCCAATTCCAGTCACAATACTTAACTATAAGAAGTACTATATCTGCAATCAATAGTTACGTTTGTAGCAATCCTAGTTGCGAAGAAACAACTGAATTTATTTGTAAACAATCAAACAAGTTACGGATGTCATGGTAACAAGTAGGTATATTTGTCAAAAAGAAAACTGCCAAAGTTTTGAATTTTTGCGCCATATTTGTAACGTTTTATTTCATCATCGAACCCATAAACCTACCAACGATAACAAAAGGTTATGTGATCGTTGATATCTACCGAATATGCTACCGAATTATAATATAATGAATAAATAAACACTGACATTCACTAAGCGCCATCTAGTCTTAAACTAAGCATTTAACATTTTGACGACCCATGTGGTGTAATGGTTGAGATGTCGGCTATTACACCAAGGGTCCCGAATAAACATGTCTGTTTGTATTGGTTTGGGTGTTTTCTATGTCTAATATGAATGTATTTGAAAAAAAAAGTATTTATTTATGTTTATCCATTTCTAGTACCCATATTACAGATTATATTATCCACACCATTTCTGTTATTTGAACTTGGCTTTTACTAACGCGTGTCTATATTGTTTGTGGAGACAGATATCCCCAGCGATTCTTAGACCACATAATAAGTGTCTGATCAGTTTGTTGTTAGTACTTGTTTGAATGTTTAGGATAGATATTCCTAATAAGGGTACAATAAAACAAATTTGGTGTCAATATTTGTAACAAAAATATGTTTATTATCTCACATAACTTAATTACATGAACTCTTACATTTAGGCGTATATATTACCTATGATAAGTATGTATTACTATATCAGATACCTACTTAATAATTTATTTACATTTAATAATAAATAGCTTACAGCTCACTTAGAAATAAATATTACATTACCCAGTCTTAAAAGAAAAACTGTCGAGACGNCGGGCGCTTCTTTCCAAACAAATACAAGGTTACCTAACCCTCCCGTAACACCGAGGTTCGAGTTCCACTCTGGGACGCCCTTAGGCTCATTGTGTAAATGTTAAAGCTAAAAGCCATCTGCGCTCGCCAATAGCCCGGTGACGTTGTAATGCCCATCTACGGACAACAGCAGTAGTTAGTTCGAAAAAAAAAGCACTCAGCTATATTTTAGATCGCTGCGTTATCCGGGGTCATGTGTTCGAATCCTGCAGTGTCTGCGAAGTATCTATGCGATTTTTCCCAGTTTGTTCAAGACATTGGGGGTGAATTACCCGATCGAAAAAAACGATTTCGTGCTTCCGGGTGTAGGTACCCGTAGTAACAACTTCTAGTTAACTCCCAGCAATGCGCATTGAGCCTGCGTGGTTTAGCGGCAAAATCTCTTTCAGGGCTTTATTGTGTGTGAAAGCCTCTTCCCTGCAGTGGGACGTTATAGGATCAAAATAATGATAGAAATAAGCCCTTTTCAGTCTCATATTGTATCTCATTGTGAGGGTTCAAGGATTAATTGAGGGACTTAATTGAAAATATATATACATACCTTCATCTTCGAGATCCATGTCTGAAAAAGAAAAAAATACACAGTGTTTAATTATTTCTGAAACTTTTTGCAGGAGATATGAGCTAAGCTGAGGTGACTTCTAAATGGACACCCAGTTTATAAACATAATATTGGAATATAATCCGAGAAAAGTTTGAAAAATAAAAATATGCTTATGTAAAATTGCTATGACATAACTACTTACCTTTGACGCTTTTCATACTTTTCATACTCTTCATGCTTTTCATACTTTTCATGCTCTTCATACTTTTTCTTGGTAAGATCTTCTTCGGGTTCTGTGGGGGGTGGTGACTTTTTGCCTTTTTTCTTCTTTTTTGATGGTGGTGCAGGTGGTGGTGGGGGAGGGATGACTCCTGATAACATATATAAGTTTACAATAATGGTAGGTTATTAAGATTATGATAGAGACATGGACAATAACTCTAAAAGAATTGATTTAATAAAATAATTATGACAAAGAATCCAGGGCTTAATATTTTTTTAGCTGTATAAATTATCACAATATATAATTTCTATGATTTTCCTTTTATGTAAAACAAATAATATGTTTATTTATTTTATGATCTTTGTTTTGTTATTGTATGATCTAATATAATGATAAATTAAGCTCATAATATACTAAGAATTTAAACATAAATATTGACAATTCTCTCATTTATTTTTGCAATTGAATAACTATTTTACACTTACTCCACTCTGTGAATTCCTTATCCTCATGAATGAGCTTGTCGACTATTATTTTTGTAATATAAAAGGTTCTTTTATCTAATGATTGTTCAGTTGGCTTTAGAGGTACAGCAAGAAATGTTGACAATTTATCCCCTTGCTTCTGGTGTGTCCATCATATTATAGAACAGTTCTTCATCATCCATTCCAATGTAAGATAGTATCCGTTTCTTAAGCCATTGCACCCGTGGATCTGTGGTTAAGTTTAGGCTTGGCTCATTTACTGATGGCGGTTCAGAGCCTGATAGAGATCCAGTTTCAATGTCCATCCTAAGAAATGGACATAATATCCATTAATATTTGTTGCACATAAAGGTCCAAAAAGCAAAAAGTAATTTATTCATAATATCTCTTTGAAAATAGTAGGTAGCTTATTGCAGTAAGATAATAAAAATCAACCCTTAATTACTTAAGGAACTATATACCTACAATTTAGGTTTTATGAAGTAGTTATGTTAAGTAAAAATAATGATTTAAATTGTATTTTAATAGGTAATTTATAAGTCAAGTTTTAAACACTGTTTTACCTGTGTTGTATCAAATAGTGCAATGAGCTTTCATACTTAATCAGCAGATTATTCATTTATAACTAATACCACAAAAATACATATTCATTAATTCCTAAGATTTAACACTTGATAACAGAAAAGTTGTATGATATTATTCTTGCAATATTATTATTAAATTGAAGTTAGCAACCTAGTTCCATCAAGTCAGCTGTTACAAGAAACCTTTAGATATAAAAATAAATAAAACAGTAGGTTTACCTGGTAACTTACAAACAATGTGTTTATTATTCAAAATAGTGTATTCACTATCCAATTCCAGTCACAATACTTAACTATAAGAAGTACTATATCTGCAATCAATAGTTACGTTTGTAGCAATCCTAGTTGCTAAGAAACAACTGAATTTATTTGTAAACAATCAAACAAGTTACGGATGTCATGGTAACAAGTAGGTATATCTGTCAAAAAGAAAACTGCCAAAGTTTTGAATTTTTGCGCCATATTTGTAACGTTTTATTTCATCATCGAACCCATAAACCTACCAACGATAACAAAAGGTTATGTGATCGTTGATATCTACCGAATATGCTACCGAATTATAATATAATGAATAAATAAACACTGACATTCACTAAGCGCCATCTAGTCTTAAACTAAGCATTTAACATTTTGACGACCCATGTGGTGTAATGGTTGAGATGTCGGCTATTACACCAAGGGTCCCGAATAAACATGTCTGTTTGTATTGGTTTGGGTGTTTTCTATGTCTAATATGAATGTATTTGAAAAAAAAAGTATTTATTTATGTTTATCCATTTCTAGTACCCATATTACAGATTATATTATCCACACCATTTCTGTTATTTGAACTTGGCTTTTACTAACGCGTGTCTATATTGTTTGTGGAGACAGATATCCCCAGCGATTCTTAGACCACATAATAAGTGTCTGATCAGTTTGTTGTTAGTACTTGTTTGAATGTTTAGGATAGATATTCCTAATAAGGGTACAATAAAACAAATTTGGTGTCAATATTTGTAACAAAAATATGTTTATTATCTCACATAACTTAATTACATGAACTCTTACATTTAGGCGTATATATTACCTATGATAAGTATATATTACTATATCAGATGTACCTACTTAATAATTTTATTTACATTTAATAATTAAATAGCTTACAGCTCACTTAGAAATAAATATTACATTACCCAGTCTTAAAAAGAAAACTGTCGAGACGGTATTATTTGGCTATAGCCATTGTTACTAGTCTTATCTTCTAGTTCTAACCTTGAGTTTCCATTGCTTGGCCTAGACATTAGTTTTCCAACAGATGATTGTGGAGCTGAGTACGATGATGGGCCAGCATACAAATTATTTAATTCATCAAACTGACGATCGACTTGCTGAGTTGCAGGCGTATGATTAACAGTGTAGTCAACATTAGACGTCAAAACAGTTTTCTGTTTGGGGCTACCAAATTCATCAATTTGAAAAGCATTCAAAATATTTTGCTGATCCTTTTCATCTTCTAACTGATAACTTATAGACGGTACGAATTGAAATGCAACGAGATTTGGTAAATTATCGGCTTGTTTTAATTTTGCACTCTTTTGAATAGTATCTTCATTTGATTGAATTACTTTGACATTGGATAGATTTTGGTCAAATGAGCTATCTAATTTTGTGTACACATAATACGATTCATCTTTTTTATAAGTAACAACTTTGTTATCTTGTAGTGGATGTTTTATAGTGCCAACAATTTTATCTCGTAACTGAGCAGATATGCCATTATTTGCACTTATAAATTTGCTAAAGTTTTCTTGACTGTTAAAATGATCAAGCTCTGTAGTGGGAGATGCTTTTAATTTGGCTGGAGTGAACGGGATCGATTGTGATTTAATTATTTCAACATTTGTATTGTGCTCTGCATTATTATTATTTTGATTCGTATTTCTATCTTGTTGAATATTATTCGATTGAATTAAGTTAGCGCTTAACCTATTGTTTAAACGATTAGTTACATCTGGGACAGGAAGTTGGTATAATTGGCCACTGTATACTTCTTTGGAATTACTCTGAATATTGTTTTGTTGATTAGTAGTACTTTGATATCGATTGAGAGATTGTTGATTTGAAGCTGATGTAGGTAGAGCGTTAAATTGTCCTCTTGGAATTGATTGTATTTGATTTTGAGAAAAGTTATCATCAGATGGTTCGCGGTATTGATAACCTTGACTGGTGGTAGCTGTTTGTGCTGTTGATACAATTTTAGCAGATCGTTGATCTTGATTATTTCCTGAATACTGTGACGATGTCAGTTGTGATATTTTGTTGGTGATTTGTGAAAGATCTTCAGTATTTATATTTTGCAACTTTGTTTGTGTTCCTGTGTCTTGTTGTGCTGTATTACTGTATTCTTTCGCTACGTTGATGGAGTCTGCCAGTAGTGAAAACACCAATGCCTGTGAATTAGAAAAGTTTGTTGGTTTGTCAGCGATGAGTTTACCGATTGGAATAAAATTGGGACTTGTATTTTTAGAGTTTACGCTATTAGTCAGTACTAAATAATTGCTGCTACCGGTGTTTAAAATTTCGAGTTTGTCAAAATCGGAATCATTATTATTTTGGAACAAATATGAGGCAATTTTTTCTGGAATTGAGATTTTTAATGACACAGTTCTTTCTATTGTATTAGTAGGTACAAGAGACTCTTTATAGAACGGTAATATGGAAAGTTGATTAGAATTGTTATCAGCACTATTAGAAAGCATTTCGACTGGTGGCTCTAAATCAGTAGACGGCGCATTAATTAATCGTGAGCTTTTAGGTGCTTTAGGAGGCTCAGTAGTAAGATTTTCACCGCTTTCTGTTGCAATAAGTTCAGGCGGTAAATAATTATCTTCAGAATAGTCTACAATATTTACGTCGCTACGATATTGGCCAAACTGCGCTGGTGAAGCGGTATGTAGATATTTACTTGTATCTTTTACTATACCGTCAACGGTCAAATCAAGTTTTTCTTTTGTTAGTATATCTGTAAATGTTAAGTTCTTTTGGATTATTGGTGATTGCCTTAATAAAGCAAATGGAGGGTTATTAATATTTTCACCGTTAGGTAGTGCGTAAAGAGGCGTTGGAGTTGTAGGTGAAGATTTAAGCTGTTCAATACCGTAATTTTGTTCAATATCTGGTGGCGGAAGATATTGACGTGATAAAATTTCTGGATTCTGTGAGGGTAGCAAATATATTCTTGAAGAAGGATTATACGTTGTGGGAGCTAGGTAAAGCCTAGAAGCCTGTGTTGGTGTTGATGTTGGGGAAAGGTAAAGACGAGATAGCGTTGAACGAGTTGAAGTTGGAGGCAAATATAAGCGCTGGGGTGCTTCAGACGGAGGAAGTCTTTGTTTTTCTACGACCGTTGGTTTATTATACACGTAAGGTTCTTCAGACTCGGTTATGAGTTTCGCTGCCTCAGTTGGCCTAGGTGTAGGTTTATTATAGACATAAGGTTCTGAGTCAATTACTTGCTTAGCTGGTACTGTGGGTTTGTTGTAAACATATGGTTTCTCTGAATTTGATATTAGCCTAGCGGAAAGTGTAGTAGGTTTATTATACACGTACGAAGTTGTGACAGAGAGTTGTTTTGTCGTTGATTGGGTAGGCTTTTGATAGGTATATGGTGTAGGTTCAATTAATTTAGCACTTTTGGATGGCTTCACAATCCAAGTTTTAACTGTGATTCGGGATTTAGGACCACCTCGCTTAGGTTCTTGAATAATTTGTTTTAGTTTTAATGTTTTAGTGATAACAGTAGAAGGTATTTCATTGCCTATACTTACCAAATTCTGTTTGACTTCATTGCCGACATTACCATTTATGTTATTAGAAAATTGTAATTGTGGCTGTTGATATGTATAGGGTTGATTTCTTTGGTTTGACTTGTACTGTTGCTTTGTATATGATGTACCTAATTCAACTTGCTTCCCATTATTCAATTGCGAAGGATTTTGATTGGATACATATTGAGAATTTTGCTGATTGAACTGTCCCCTTTGAGTGTTTATTGCGTTTTGTGTCGTAATCGTAGGAGTGGGTCGTGTATTACTTAATTGTCTCTGTCCGTATTGTGCATTTCCATTGTTGTAGCTTTGAGTCGGTCGTGACGATAATATGTTTGAATGTACGAATTGTCCTGCATGTCCATTTGAAATGACAGTGGTTCCTTGTGGTGTATTCTGATATCGACTGCTTTGAGTATATTGGCTGTTTTGCCTTTGTCTTTGGAAAAACTCCGCATCCGATTGTGATGTTTGTTGGATAGTATTAAACGCAGCAGGAAGATACCGTGGATCGGGAGTCGATGCAGCAAATGTTAAGTCATTTCCGCCCAAATTATTTTGACCATAGCCTTGAATTTGTTTCGCAGGCACGTATATATTGTTTGGCGTTCGCTCCGGTCCAGCAATCAAGGCGCCGTTAGGAAATAATTGTCCAGAAGGCGCTTTATATTCTTGCATGACCACGAGGTTGCTCTTCATAGTATTTTTATCGTAGGGGTTCCGCATGGGATGCGTAAGCATTTTCTTAATATCTTTCATTAATTGAGGTCCCAATCTTAGACTTCCAAATTTCTCGTTGTTACTATTGAATAGTTGTGCCGAAGCTTGGCAATTAACGTTCATCCACCAGTCGCACACGAAAACAGCCTGGTTGAACAGTGTGCCATTAGGACAAAGGAAAGATTGAAATCCATAGGTAGACCCCAGTGTGCATACTCTGAACACTTGGCAGTTTGTTTCCAAATCGGCGTAGTAACCTGAAGGATAATATGATACAAATTGAATGCTTATACAAATTAAATATAAATCGAATAGCAGATAAAACATTTGTAATAAATCGCTAACTTAAATCCAACGATAAGACGATGCTCATTTATCAAAAACAAAGTTACGAACCTGGTGCTTTGCCAGCGCACGAGAAGGTCGTCCTTGGAATAGCTCCGAGTGTGGGGTAGTCGCTTCCGGGCTCTCCGGGCACCGACAGCCGGATGTCCCAGCCGTGGCCGTTGTGTTCTTGGTGTTGATTAGATAGGCCGTTTTGAGCGTTCGCCCAAGAACACAAGGTGCACACTGGAATAACGGTAAATACAATTACTTACAAAATTATAAAAAAACAACAACATCCGTACTGGTCCATGTGTGGTCCAGTCCAGTCCATGACTGGATTAGGCATATTAGTAAACTAATTCATAAATACCTAGAGACTTTTACACAGCCCCAAAGTAAGCAAGGAACCTATAAGTACTTATGGGTACTAAAACCCGGATGAGCAAACTTGAATACTGGTTTTTGTAGTTATATATCCACATACATATCACATATACAGAATATTGATGACCAGGTTAGGTGGCGAGTTGCAGATTGATGTCATCTGCTAGGCATCGGTCCGCGTGGTGCGCGTGGGAATCATTAGGGAATATCTTTGTTCAGCAGTGGACATTTTAGGCTGTAATAATAGAAGATGATATATAGACAATACCTCAGAGTAATACAAACAGTCATGTTAAAGCATACAATTTGTTTTGCTACATCCTTCAACTTATTAAGACAGCAAAATGTTTTTTATTAATTAATGAGAATAAGTGCACAAAAACGTGCCATTCTCACATCATTATTAAACAAATGAAAATATCTTTAATATAATTAACAGGTTCTCAACCAAAGTTCGGTATCGAGCGCATGGTTTTCTGCTACAATACTATGTTGCAAACTGTAAGTGGCACAGAGACAGTTCCCAAGGGTTTTTGCGAACGCGGTAATCAGACGGCAAAAAGTGAATCAATGAGCCTTATGGATACTTGGCTGGTTTGGTTGTATGCACCTAGAAAATGGTGATTGCACTTAACACCATATAATGGTAATTGTTTGCACGCTACGTTTATCTAAAATATGCAATAATGCAAAATTAATTATTGATAAAGCAAAAAAAAATGAAAGTTTTGATGTTAGGATAAAATGATTACATTTAAAAGAAAATTTTAAGGAAGACGACCATTTTATTAAAAATAAATCATGATCATCATATGATGATGATAATTTTTTTATTGAATTATACTTAAGGCGTTATTAAACGTAAAGTCAATTGTTTCTGACATTACATATAATAATATGACGCGTGCATGTGCGTGAGGAGTTAATAACACGAAAAGCAAAGATCCTTAGTAACTTAGTCTAACCTAAGTAGATCGGAAGCGAATCATCCCGGCAGACAACTAGGTCAGTGGCTAGTGTATTTCCAGTCGCGACCTCCACGTCCCCAAACGAGAGCCACTGTTGTGGAACAGTGTCCTAGATAAACACGTTATAGGTAGTTACAATTCTGCAGTAGTATTAACCAAGAATCGCGTTGGCGTTGAACTTTTATGTACACTGATAGATAGGTTTAGTTGGACGCTTATTCCCAAACGAATATTGTTTACTGTTGAATACTGTTTGGTCGCCGCCCCGGTTGATTGGCTTGTTTTGTGTGATTGTGTGCGGTAATCCGATCGGACGATGAGGCCGATTGACGCCACGATTGATGTTCGCCTGGTAACAAATGTGGGACACTGTTTGCTTTATGTTATTAAGTGTTTCTGACTGATTCTGACCTGTTTTAACAGTTCGTACTTTTTGTATGTCCTTCAACTTGCATTAACGTATAGGTACATCTACTTTTGAATACCGAACATCTGTCTCTTAAACAGGCCATAAAACACATAAAAAAAGAGTTTTGCCTATTAAAGACTATCTTTAAGCTAAATTTCACATCGACTTATGGGCTTGGAGTAGGCGGTTTCGTCGCAAAAATAATTAATATATGTATTACCTAAGTCTGACTAGTTTATATAAACACAAATAAATGAGCGTATAAAACTATAAAAGTTATAAACCGATCACAACCGTAAAATATGTGATACGGTGTCGGGCTTCTCATTCATAAAGTTGTATAATTTATTACATTGTAAACAACGCGCCTAAAATTTACATTCATATTAATTTGTTAAGGCAGATTCTCAGACAGGTGGTGAGTGTGACCTGTGTCAACAGAGGTCGCGCCCACAACTGGAACGAGATAATTGTTATACAACAATTTTAATAAGGTCGCATCACGAACGCGGCGTGATGTAAGTTTAGAGATTTTCGACGGTGACATTCGTGATTTATTTGTAATAAAATATATTTTATTATTAAGTTTCCTCACGATGTTTTCCTTCACCGTAAGAGCGTCGGATACATGCACGTAAAATTTTGAAAAAAATATTTGTACGTGGCGGCATTTGATCCTGCACCCTCCTGATCGATAGGCAACAATCCATATCAATGAGCCACCGACGCCCTAAAACAAACAATTATAATTTATTCAACTTTATGTTCCCATTTTATTTCTTTGTATATTTTCTTTAAAATATTGATAGTTTAATCATTCCAGCAAAACAATATTTAATAAAAAGTATGTAAGTAATATGTTTATCCGTTGTTTCGAACTCATATTATAAGCTAACGCTTAGTTTGGGGCTAAAGGGCGTTGTGTGCATGTCAGTGGATATTTATTTATTATTATTTCTGGCATAAAATAAACGAAACACAAATATTGGTCTTGTAATTAGTTTGAAACTACACAAAAAGGGACAACCAACTTATTGTGTTTTTAGAATTAAAAGTGTTTAAAAGTAGGCTATGTAAACTATTGCTTTGGCCGGTATTTCGGCACATACATAAAGGTAAAGCATGCATTTTAATTAATGATGAGATGACTCTACTATTTATATAATATATGCTGATCCTGCCACACAAGATAAACCTTTGTAGGTGACATCCGACTTTCGCCCGATAACATGTCCATTCATTATTGTAATTTATTCAGTCCACATTTCTTAATGACCTATGTTTTCGTGAATCACGATTATTATTAGTCTCTTACATAACAGTTCCTCGAGTTAATGGGATTCTTTTGATGTTATTGCCGATGCGGCTCGGTTTGTGATTTATTGGATGCGAAAAGTTTATCGGCGTTAACCACAATCGACCTATGGCTTTGCAACTTATATAGGTACAAAACTTTTGTAACTCAATAAAGAAGATTATTTATGTAAAATATTTCGTCGCTTCTTACTGTTAAATCACTAAGGCCTACTTAAAATTATTGGCCCATTTATTTAACATTATCAAATTAATAGGTTATTCATAAGTTATCATGTTTCTTGATTTATAAATATCAACGGACTTAAGTAGATAGTTCTTTATTGAGATTTATTGCGAACGTTAAATAATAATATTTTTTACTAGGTGGTAGACTCGATACTGAGTCGTATAGGTAGGTACCACCGCAGTGCCAGATATCATCCCGTGAAACAGGAGTGTTGTGCACTTTTGTGTTTCGGGATGAGGACACTGTAGCTAGTGAAATTACCGGGTATAAGAGACCTAGCATCTGTTGTCTCGGGTGACGGATGCAATGCGGCATTGATGGGGGATAATACATGTCTATCAATTGCTGGTCTCCTTTAATGCTGCTCTGTCTTGGTCAGGCGTATCACTGACCATCAGGTGAGCGTGCAGACCGTCCTGTACACTTATAACATAAAAAAAAAACAATAAAATTTCATTTTCTAAAGACAATCCAAAATGTTGTCCTATAGTTTAAGCTTACTTACCAGTGTTTAAAGCTACTTACCTAGCTAAAACAAAATTGTAACGAATTCATAAAGACGATATCTTGAGCTCATAGCCGCATGGCTTTATTGATTTAAATTAATATGTGTTTTGACTGCAAGTTATCCATGTGATGTGACTATGAATATTCAAATTAAACTAATTATAACCATTGATTAGCAGCATTTCAGTACAAATTACTCATCCATATTTATCTATCCGTGTTGATTAACAAAACTATTAGTAGTGAACCACCGATACCAAAAATTATTACTTAGGTAGGTACTATCGTCTGTTGGCGCAAGGACCGACAGGATTTTTTGAGGGGTTGGGGGAAGGAGGGATTGCACTGCTTTTCTCCGGTAGGCGCAACGTCTAAGTTTCTCGATAATTGAGATATGACTTTTTAAATATTTTCTTTAAATACCCAAATTCATGCCTCTAAATCGTGATTTTTTGTTGTTGAGATGTCAAATAGTATAATAAATAAGAAAGCCTGACAATATTAAAATGTATGTACATTTATTTGCAGTTAAGTCAAAAGAATTTGGGTCGCCTATCTCAAGATTAGCATTAACGTATTCGGCTGTTGGAAAATGTATTATGCAACAAATAAACGTCAAAAAGTGATGAATTTTTCCATGTAACAGACGAGGTAAGTAACACTGGACAAGGGTAACAAAAATGAGGGAATAAGTACTAAATATAGAGTAGGTATTGTAATAAGATGTCTCATTGATTAACAGGTTTAAAACCAGCAATGATCGCCAGCTTGTCTGAGGCACATTAAAAGTTTGTTTTGATATTAATAGTATCGAATACGAAAGTTTTTTTATGTTATTAGTGTACAAGACGGTCAGAACGCTCAACTGATGCTAATACGCCTGACCATAGCAGAGCCGCATTGTAGAAGACCAACAAGTGATAGACAGTTATTATTCTCCGTCAATGCCACACTGCGCCCGACACTAGAGACAGCAGATATTAGGTCTCTTATACCCGGTTATTTCACTAGCTACAGTGGCCTCATCCCGAAACACAAAAGTGCGTAACACTCCTATTTCACAGGACGATATCTATCATTGCGGTGGTATCTACCTAGACTACCCAGTATCGAGTCTACCGCTTAGCAGTTAAAATAAATAAGGGAACCGAATAGGTTGAGGTGTCATATTTATTAAACTACTTTTTTCGGATTTTGTAAGCGCGGTTTTACCTCAAAATTGTGACCACGATAACTGCGAATTTGAAAAATTGTGCGTTTCTCGAAAGCTCTATGCGAATACTCTATTTACTCAGCTATTTATCTTGCCATAGCACTTACTCATTTGGTATGTTCGGGGTAAATAATAAGTTGAACAGAATTACTGACAACTGCTGTTTAGCAACTCTAGATCACAATTTCGTTTCATTTTTGGTCATCCCTTGTAGGCGACGGTTAAGGCACAGGTAGACTTTCTTGGGCTGAGATCCATATGCGCTTGCCATCTGTCCAGTGCCACCAAAAATGCCACCCATGAGGAACAGTTAAAGTCCACTCGAAAAAAGGGACTGTTTAGACTGTTTGCATAATTGATAAAATATAAGCTAAAGTAATTGCGATTCAAATTTAAAAAAAACTGATCAAGTTCGTAGTGTTCAAAATATTCATTTCATGGATCGAAGTTGCGGGCAAACGCTACACAATTTTTTAACAGCACTGCTGAAACCTGAACTGATAAACAAAAAGGTATGTTAAACATCAGGGAACATAGTTATAATAGCTTAATTCTTTAAGCATTTGAAAAATCTTTTTTATGTCAATTATATAATTTGTTATTTAATTTCGTAACATCTATTTCTACTTTTAATTTTATTATTTCACTTCGGGATTATAAACATTAGTGACGAATACAAATATTTAATTGATCCAAGGGCGTAATTTTGTAAATTGAAAAGCCTTGTTTTATATCATAATTCATAAATTGACTTTTCAATGTTAAAACGTTACTGAATGCCACCGGGCAGTGTCAATTAGTCAGACGGGGTGAATTAAAGTAGGGTCTGGGATATATGAGTCGTTTGCCGACCAACACAAATATATGACACTGCCACGTGTATTTCGAGGTTGTTGTTCCAACGAATTAATTGCATATTCGAATGTACCTACGACAACACGAAATGGTGGGTTTTCTGTGATTTTGCCATTCGTTCTTGTATTTCATAATTAAAGAGTCTCTTTTATTTTGTTGTAGGTACTTAGACATTTAAATTCTAAAAGTCAATAAGTAATAATATTTATATTTTTTTTAGCAATTGACTAGTTTTGTCTTTGCAGAATACCAATACAGCAGTACCAATCACTCGTAAACTTAACATTTCAAATTCATCAACAATAATACATCTTCATGGACTTAGGTCAAAATTTTAATACTGACATTTTTTATGTTATGTACAAGAAAACCAAATTAGGTGGATTCACACATAAACAGATACACATCATTCACAGATAAAATAATATATACTATTTATTAAATTGTTTTTTTTTTCTCATAGAACATAAGAATTCAGTAATATCAATTCGGGTCACAACAAGATTTTACTCTCGTATGTCACCTATGATTTAGAAGACACTGTTTTCAATATCGAACATAATACGATTTAAACCTTAATTTAATAATGTCGAGTTTTAATCGAAAATATTATCAACTATTAAATGCTTAGTTAATTATTTAATATGTAGATTTCGTTTATATCATAGACTTTATAAGATTCCCAAAGAGGTCCCCGGATTCCTAGTGGTTTCCAGTTTATGAAACTACTTATATTTGCATTCCTTGGATATTCAGTTATTTTCTTGTATAGTTCCGGTGGAATTCACGTAAAAAAAATATGAGAATTTCACGCAAGCAAAGAATTCAGAACCATATCACACATAAACAAAACATTCACATAAAAAAATGTACCGGTAGATACCAGTAAGACAGATTAGAGGGCTGGCTAAGGTACAGAGTTAACGATATTGTCACTCCTTGTTTGAGTACATAATCCTAAACTCACTTAACTCGCGGCCGAAGTTCCGTAATATATTTAGAGTAACTTCATACATGCCGCGAATAGGGTCTCACGCAATCATAAAACAGAAACTTAGCCCGTAAACTTCTATCATGCGGAGTGAAGAGATGAGGAAACTTTTAATGGTTTCCTCACTAACTGCTATTTATTAATAAAAAATGATATTTATTTATTTAAAAGTTAAGTATTGTTGCTACTA
The DNA here is from genome assembly GCA_019425675.1 of Leucinodes orbonalis. Classification (NCBI taxonomy): domain Eukaryota; kingdom Metazoa; phylum Arthropoda; class Insecta; order Lepidoptera; family Crambidae; genus Leucinodes; species Leucinodes orbonalis. The sequence continues at coordinate 23,585 of PQWD01008196.1, forward strand.
AATATAGCAGTCATCTTTGTTTTTTCTTTCTTTTTCTTTAAATCCGTATAAAATAAATTTAATTTTATAGTCTTCCTATTCAGTAAGTAACTGGAAGTAGGTAATTTGTAAACTATCTTACAATTTTTAATAACCGTACTTCAGTTATAAATACTCAAACAATCAAGTGAAATAGAAATAATACGAAAGATTTTGACTTAGTCATGTAGGTACTTTTAGTTTTCACCATCATCAGCTCATCAAACGTCACCACCGAGGTGCACGAGCCTACCCGTGTAAGGTGTTTAGGCCTTAGTCGTCCACGTGGACCCAGTGCGGGTTGGAAGATTTCACGTTCAACCTTTGAATTTTCTTCGTAGGTGTGTGCAGGTTTCCTCATGATGTATTAATTCACCGTAAGAGCGTCAGATATAATTTCGAAAATTCGAAAACACATTGTTACGTGGTGGGAATTGAACCTCAGCCCAGCTACCGACGCTTTTATTTAAACAAAAATATATTATCATACTCCAATTATTTCAGTTTCAATTTAAATCTTAAAAAAAAATTGAACTTCATACTTTTTTAATGTATTAAAAAAATATATATTTCATTGATGAGAAAATCCATTAAATTAGTATGAACTTCAATGCTTTTTTATTACCTAATATTGCGTATTTCCACATCGTTGCAAAGTCCATTCAAAATCCACAACTGCTACACCAAAACGCCACAAAGTTCACAAAATTTGTTTTTCTTTTTCACAGATAAAAAAAAAACTAGATTAAACTCTGCGGCATGGTTGTCCCACAGTCAATCGCACAAATGTCGGTAGATCTATCGGTAGCTGGTAATATGTTTCTGTGACAATCCTTCCCTACCACTACGCCTCGTGGGAGAAATCTTTACAAACGTATCCATATGCTTCAATTGTTAATTGTGTTATAGAATAATCAAAATGTCGCTGTCAATTTGCTTTAAGGTCTTTGTGTTAATGTTCGAAATGGCAATTGGTTTATCCTGGTAAAAAAACATTATAAAATTAAGTATGCAATTTTGTAAATATACGTACATAAATCTTACATGTGTCATTACATTTTCAAATGTATCATACCATAATAACATTTCGTATAAAGTTAAGTTCAACCGACGTACACAGTGTTCTAATGTTTTAAACTATATTATTTCTAGAAAACATTCACACGTTTACAAAATTACCTGTAATTGTGTGAGTATAAGTACCTTATGCATAGATGTTTTAATGAAATAAGTAGGTAAACAACCAGGCAAACACATGGTCATCCCGAAATGGTACCATAGTTGCTAACTTGTGACTTAAAGATGTTAAATCACAATACCTAGTATTTTTACTGCCAGTTTAACCCTTCAGATCGGATCTAGTATGTCGAGAGAAATGGTGAAATACGAGTAGTACTACTAGTAGGTAACATTTGGTCCAACGAACGTCGGTTCTGCGACATATGTGACCACTGACCAGCATTTGCTGATCCGGTATTCGTGACTTGGATCCTGGCTTATATTCAGAGCTGTGAGTTCGATCCCATTGCAGTTATGAATAAGACGTACCATAATTAGACTATGTCAAAATCTAGTTATTTATTACCTATGAAAAGCCTTATTATCATCATAGTTCATGATCAGTCTACAACGTCCCACGCGTACAATACACATGAAACTGATTGAATTCCATTAATTTTATGGGATAAAACATTTTCAGAATGTTAAGGAAATAAACGGTAGAGGTGCCGTAGTAAATAGCTAACATCTTGCTCAAATATTTTAATCATGAAATATTTTTTTACATGATCTTTATTGTGTAAGATAAGTTAATTAGTAATCAGTGTGAGAACTATATTAATTAAAAAAGGATAAGTCCGGAACGGTATATAAACTTTAGCTTTTTTGAATAAACATAGTGAGTAAATTCCGTTGTATGTAGAACAAAACCTATTATTCAGATCAGCGAGTCTAAAAAAATTTGACGTGGGCTTAGTAAAGAGACATTATGCATTTCCATAGTTAAACTAACTAGTTTATAGGGTTGTTATTCTTGTTTATTGTAATGAAATAAAGGAAAAGGTCTCATGTAATAAAATACTATGGACTCTTAAGTATATAAATCTGTGTTTGGTGTTTTGCATGCAACGCGATTGACGCCATTTTTATAATGTTGTGATAAATTAAGCAAATAAACAAAATATTAATTTAACTTATGTTTTTATGCGTTATCTTACAGTTCAATTTAATTTTATCGTTCGGATAATGTTGAACCGAATCCGCATAGGTCCCTCGTGGTGAGTTAATGCCAATGCTACAAGGCTTTTCTTTGCAAGAAGGCCGATGATGATAATCTTGATACTTTTTTCCTATTATTTGGTAGGAACAATTCTCATAATTACTTGCTCACCTCCGGTAGATAATGATTGACAATAATAAAAAACATTGTAGTATTTTTTTGGTTTTTATTGATACTAATACTTACCTGGTGCCAATACCGCCCATTAACAAATGGAAGACCAGACGTCTAGTGGTATCCCAGTTTATGCACCAGGCGCGATGGTATACGCTAAGGTAAATTCAATTCAGGTCCTTCCTAATATATTATACATAGCATGTATTTGTTATTATTGTTATCTATACTTAATTATCCCTATCTTATAGCAATAGTTATCAAAACCGATGGTGGCATCCCTTAAATTGCATAGGGAAACAGTAGGTACACAAAAATTTGTTAACATAAAATATTTTGATTTGGCAACCCTACGCTCGCATAACACGCTTGTTCGATTTTGATTGTCATGAGAACTGTTTGAAAAACGCCAACCTAAGACTTTGCCAACAGTTACAGTTTGAGCCTAGGTGTGTACATGACATAATTACATTAGCAAGATGCAAGTTTGTGCAATGGTTTACACAACGAGATGACAGCGGCTGGAGCAAAGGAATCGATGATTTCAACAGTATCGGCTTTCCATAGTTTTTATTTCTGTTTTATGACGTTTATATGTTGCGCTTAAATTCTAATGCGGCAATCTTATTATTACGTAGGTGATAGTAGAAAGATACTTAGAAGACGAAAATAATTGTCACTATCCCAATTTTTCTGTGGGTGCCTGCTCTTACGGTTTAGGGAGACAAAATTCGCCAGAGTACGGGTGGCAGTGCCATATCCTATTAGATAAATACCTACGTCATCGCATTTGCAGCAAACTTTGAAAAGTTAATATAAAACTATCAATGCAATTGAATTTTTACAATTTGGCAAAAGCAAAATTATATTAAAAATACATTATTATTATTATTACTTATTGTGCATCTAGTTTTTTGTTTATCTATGTACGCTATGCATTTTTGTTCACATTTTAAAATAATAAAGACAAGTGGTTTAGACTCGTAATGACCTAAAACAATAGCGCCAATTTTTGCCCTGCAGAGGATTTACACATTGATAATGGATTCAAGCAAAAAGCTTATCCAAATAGCAACCAGAGTTGATTATGCGTGTTATCTGTTTCACACAATCTATCGAGCGTTATCTTGAAGTTCACACGGGTTTCCAATATGCACAATTCGTTGGTTTTTGTTATTTCATTACACTGTTGCGAAATTAATAAAATATGACCACATATAATATTTACGTGGACATTTATACATCAGTAGTATTTGTGTTGATATAATATGTAACATGACATGATGATATTACTGTGTAGTGACTTCTAATTTGCCATCTCGGATGACGAGTACAGCCAGTGTTGACGTAAAATAAGTACTTACAGAAATTATTTTCTTTTACCACTATATCTGTCATGGGCAAGCGTGTCACTTAGAATCAGTACGCGATCTGGTCGTGTCATTCATTTTATCACGTTCACTAAGGCATTGGAGGCTAAATAAAATCATTTGGTGTTGTCATAGTAAGAATCCATGTATTCAATTAAGAGTTAACAGAAACGCTACATCTAAGGATTAAGTTTATGGAAAATATATTTTTTATTATAGATTATCTATACTAATATTATAAAGCTGAAGAGTTTGCTTGTTTGTTTGTTTGAACGCGCTAATCTCAGGAACTACTGGTCCGATTTGAAAAATTCTTTCAGTGTTAGATAGCTCATTTATCGAGGAAGTCTATAGGCTATATATCATCAGGCTACAAGCAATAGAAGCGGAGCAGCAATGAATAATGTTTCAAAATCCGGGGGGAAATTTTCTTACTTGGAGATTCCGCTGCGTACGCTGCGTAAACGGTTAAAGTTTCGCAAAAGTCATGTATTAGAGTATTGTTACCCTTTTAAAGGTCTACAAAAATCTATCTTTTAAGGTTAGCTCCCTATAACATATTTTTTGCTAAAAAATTTTTCTAAAATAATGCACCATTTTGCGAAGCTATTTTCATAAATATGATATCAATCCTTATCCAAATAAATACTTGATTTATCACAAGTATTTTATTTTAAACAAAATTGCCCTTTATATCATTCAATTTAAATGAATATCTTATGAGATATCGCAGTTTTAACTCACCTATATAAACGAAGTAGCGGGGGAAAGAGAGCGTTAGGCCAAAGTAAGTTTTCCACGCGGACGGAAATATATATTTTTTATTTTTGTTTCAATATAACCCATCTTACAGTGTGATGTTTCTCAAAGCCAAGATTCAAAAAGAGTTGTAATGCCTTATCGTTGCCTTGAGAAATTGCTGCAAATAAATCATAACCTTCCTGAATGCGCTTTTTGCATACAAGTTTCATTAAAACATTGGCATACCCCTTTTTCCTGTGGGGATTTAACACGTAAAGGTGACGTATCTCACCCATTTCATTGATAAAAACCCATGCGGCTAGTTCGTCTTTTTCAAAAATACCATAAGACGTCTTGCTTTTGATGAATAACTCGAACATCCACTTGGAGCTGTCGTGGCGGTAGATCCAGTGTGAATCCACCATGTCTATGTGTTCCGCTTTGAGAGGTTGAAATGTCACGTTTTCTGGTAAGCTGAAATATATATAATTGTAGCAAGATTATGGCAGACTAAAATACTATCGTTATCGTCACCACCCATTCCTGCGGGGAAAAACGAGCTTAATTATCATCGTTAATATCATTGCAGCTTCACATTGACCGCCAGAAATTCGGACACAATGGAAAATCTATTGTTTGTGACTCTTTAACCCTTTGACCGCCAATGGCGCTAGACAGAATAGATTTTCCGGCATTTAATGGGTTAATGCATCTCCTGCGATTTACATTACACAGGCCTCTCTTAACTTTTGACCACCAATAACGCTTTAAAGTGGCGTACCATGGTGGCACAATACATTTTCTATTGTGTCTGGATACCTGGAATTCAATAGGGACTTCCACGCAGACCGATCCCTTGCATTAAACATCCATCGACCACCAGTCCTATCTAGCTGGAGGTTTGTCTATTCTCCATTTTTCGCCTTATCTGTCATATCGGTCCTACTACGTAGGTCACTTTAATTTTACTACAAATATCTACATTTCAGATGTTGTCATGACACCTAACATATCCCTCTCTACAGCACGTGGGGAAACATGATTTCGTTTATAAAGGCCCCTTAGTTACTGTAGAAAGAGCTTGAGAAGTGCCGATTATTTTGGCTTAGGGATCAGCAGAGAACGCGTATCAGAACCTTCCCTATTTAACCTTTATTATATCTGGTTACTTTAATCCGCCTCTCGGACGTGAAGATTATGGAAAAACGCCGCGCGTAGAGAAGACATAATTTGGATAATCGTTAGGATAGGTTAAGGTGATAAACTGGAAAATATTATATAATTAGCGTTTACAGTTTCACTTCGGACGCAGTTAATATTCCAGTTTTCCAAAGTAACAAGGGCCTTCGAGAAAAAATATTGAACATGACGATCTCGAATGTAATATGGATTACTGCGCTAACCTTAAATTTTCAAATAGAGGCGTATCCTTGCTTAAATATACGGAATCGTACTGTGGATCCAAATTGAGGAATTCATACTGAGCACCCATTTTGTCAACTACCCTTTTTAGACTGTCTTGCATTCGGTCCGGCACGTACGGTATAATGATGGGTGACGACCAGTCAATTAGTTGCGTCGTTAGTAGCGTCTCCTCAAATACTGCAGCTGCACTTAATGGCCAATGCATTATTATTTCATTAAATTGTCCCTGCAAAAAGAAAGAAGCCCGGATAACTTTCAAATAAAACAAGTTTTGCAATATATCTTTATAAAAGTATAAGAATATTATCGGGCAGCAGAGTACTTAATGGTAGCATTGTGCTTGACTAGTCAAGTGGCGGCCTTTACGTAAGAACTGGATATTATTGGTTTTGATTTGATTGATATCATGATGATTATCTATTTATTTGCTTTGATAAAGTTAAACCATGTGTGCACATGGCAGCAATCTATCTTGATAGGTGTAACGTTTAGTTACTATTTCTTCTTTAGGAGTTAATATGACATATAAACCAGGTACATAGGAATGACGCAACTAATATCGGGTTAATTTTTTATTACTGATAACGAACATTTATTTAAATATTTATTAAGTTTACCTAAATAGGTTTACTAACTTAAATGATAAAAAAAATATTATTGGCTAAAAAAAACAGTTTTTTTCGAGGTTTTTCGTCGTTTGGAACTCGCATAGAGTTGGTTCCCGATGTACCAGATAGTTCATATGCTCAGGATATACTGTCATTAAAGACTAATGAAACATATAAGTCTCAATTGATATCTAAATTACACCGATTTCATCATTGACACACTGATGATCATCAATGAGTAGTTACTTACTTTAGATCAGAAACAAAATATTCGCATCACCTCCACGACGGTAGCGATAAATACTTACTGATATGTAGAATCTCTCAAAATTAGGGTCGGTACAATTAGGCTGTGTAAATTCAGATGCTTGGCTCTAAATGACATCTGATATATTTTTCACAGGGCAAACCTTATGTGGTCGTCTTGGCAACATTTTACATGAAATTTTGATGGGACTGAAAATAAGGAGAAAAATACGCAAGATAGGTATTGGGAAAAATAATCTCATAACAAATTATATAACGTGTGATTCTAAGTAATAAAAACATTAAAATTAATGAAAAGTTAGGACGCTTTGTTCATTATCCTAGGGATTTCATATAAAAAAAATTTAAAACCTAACATATTTTTTTCGTAAATAAGAAATTCAACAATTTGCAGGGTCAGATTTATTAAATATACGAACTATAATAAATATCATGAGTAAAAATTTGTGTAAAAAAAATTTTGATAAAAGTTAGCCTATTATTATTATATTTATAGATGTAGACACAGTTGAGTTAAACTTCAAAGCTATTTGTTTATCACAAATTAATGCTTATTAAATTGCCTTCTCAATCAACTATACACATAATAGTCAAAGATCAAAATATCTCCAAAACGTGGAAGTCTATGAGCCACCCCTTTGTCACGATGAGTTAATAAAACACCACAGCACTCCGTGATAAGTTTTGAAATTAAGTTTGTCATACAAATGACAAGCACTTATATTTCCTTCCCTGCAGTACGCAAACACATCTCTGTTTTCCTTTAATATAACATTGCAAATATGTTCCATCAGGAGTTTCGCGAAGCCTTTGCCCCTGTGTTCTTCTAAAGTGCCGAGATTCGTCAAGGCCCCGACTTCATTGATGAACACCCATGACACCAGTCGGTCATTTAGATATAGCCCGTAACCAGAATTAGCTTTTGATAGAATATTAAAAAGCCATACGGAGCCATCGAATCTGTTACGCCATGCGGAGTCTAAAACATGGATATCCTGTTCTTCTGTTATAGGTTTTATTTTGATATTTTCTTTCATTCTGAAAACAATAAAAGAGTTTTTTTATAAATCATGTAAGATGTAAACCTTAGAGTTCTCTATGTAGTGTGTGATACACCTCTCCCCACATACATAGGATTAGTGTTAGTATATAAGCTTTGATTATTGTAATTAAAAGACATTAATAAACCAGACTACAACAAGTTAAGACTCTTTCATTACTCCCGGTGTCCCATCATTACATCTAAAGTATCAAAAGTACGAATTCCTTGCCTATATTTATTTATTTATTTACCTCCACAAATACTTACTTTGCAATCGGAAACAATGGCGATTTGGCATCCAAGATTCTTAGTATATTTGGCGCATCGTCCTCATCCAAGTGCAATTGTAGATGTTCAGTTACTTTTCGAACACATTGACGGATATTGTCAGGCATGAAAGGTATCATGGTACGATTTTGCCAATTGATCAATTTAGTGTTAACAAGAGCTTCTTCAAGTCGAGAAGTGTCATCACTCGGGCATTGAGTATAATCTCGTTCAATGATCCCTGAAATAAATAAATAGTATATGGTATATTTTTAAGATAATAAATAAGAAGTTACCTGAAGCTTCACAAAATTTGAAGGTAGACAGTGTAATGAAAATTAGGTTCTTAAAAAATTGGTTCCCGCTCCAGGATGATGAAAAAGCACAACATGATGGTGATAATTATAAGATGATGTTTTACAAACTCCCTTTAAGTTTGCAAGATAGAAGAATCGACTTTAATAAATACCTAAACTAAAATATAACGATATTAAGAAAAAACAATTATCTGAAATGTAATGATTCCATATTGCAAAAAGGTAACAGCATTAAGCGGTATTAAACTGACCATAAAATCATTTAAAAATATTCTTTTAGCTTATTACTTTCATAGGGGACTAAATCTATCTGTTAGTCCAACCATAAAACTGATTTTATTTAAAAAGTATGCTCTCAATAAACTCAAAATTATTTTAAGTAGCTGTTCCCCGCGGTATTACCCGCGTTATAAGATTATTTATATTCTCCCGCAGTAAAACATAACCGAAAAGCGCGCAACACACGCGCCGAAAACATTGCTTTATTTTTCAAAATAAGTATTTTCCTCATTACATGAGTTACATGCCAAATAAAGACCTGTCCAAATCTATCCAACTATTTCATATATTACCCGGAACAAACCGATAGACAAATATTTTACCGTATGTATACATATGCATTAAGAAAAAATTGTTATATCAGTATTACAATCAGACACTCCTGTTTTTTTATGTAATAGACTAGATATGTCATTTTACATATCTTTAATTTTAACCTTGGTTTAAATGTAATCTGTGGTTTAAATACTAAAACATTTAATAATTCACGAGATGAAATCATTACGACTTTAAAAATATAAAATGTTTAACTATAAATATTTGTCTATGACGAGCCTATCTGAAATAGACTATAGGTACGAGTATCTAAGCTTTCTTTTATATAGACTTCATGATATTGATGTCGTCGTAGGTTGCGATCAGTGGCGTGCACAGAGATTATGAGTAGGATATGCAAAGTGAGAGCAACTAATCGCAAAATTAGGAAACTTTTGTAAAATGATAAAGAAGTACACGAAACCCAGGTTTAACATTTTATGAACCTCAAACCGCTTAACAGACGAACACAACAAACAAATGGAACATATAGAGTTATATTACCCGCAAATATTTAATTATTTAAGGCACCTTACCTCATACTAAAACACTCACTGCTTTTCATTTCACAATTTTATCAAAGCCACTGTTTAGTCGGAACTGAAGTCCCAACCAATATTGTTTTTGTATTGATTTTCCTACGAAATATTCACAATTTCATACCGTATTTTTCTTTTTCAGGCAGTGCCATTGCCGATAAATAAAATAAACAAGTCAAACCAAAATTCCATTTGAAAGCCACTTTTATTTTGCGGCCATATTATCCTAAAGCACTTATAGGTATAATGACAAATTATGATGAAATCAATGATTGATATTGATAATAAATGAGTGACAAGATTTTAATAGGGATTTCATCATACTAAAGGTAAATCACTATCACTATATATTATAAAACAAAGTCGCTTTATCTGTCCCTATATTTCAATGTATACTTAAATCTTTAAATCTACGCAACGGATTTTGATGTGGGTTTTTCTATAGATAGAGTGGTTGAAGAGGAAGGTTTATATGTATAATAACATCGATTATATAGTGGAGATATAGTGTTATTTTTGAGGTTTCTAATGTGATGTCGTAAATAATTACGCTTTCTGCTTACATTGCAAACGCTGGCTAAACCCTACAAGATTTATCAAAATAATGAAAAGGTCTACAGAAAACTCCGCAATGAAAGAAAGAAAGAAAGAAAAAACATTTATTGACCGCACCTAAAAAAAAAGAAATACACGAAAACAGTAGCAATAGGACAAACAACATATAAGACAATATTTTACATTGATACAATAAAATAAAATAAAAACAATTGAAAACAGAACAAAGACACGGACAAAAAGGTCCCGCCTCAGCATAAGCCATTGCGACGCAAACGCCGTAGCAGCACTGTTATTCTGGCCGGGCCTCCTGAGATAACGTCACTAACAAAATTACATTTAATACAATTAACAAAATGCACATGTGTCTTACAATAAGGTACACCAACTTCAAATTACCAAATGGTTAAAATCAAAAACATAAAACGGAAATAAAAAGAAGGCAACACAAAGAAGATAAGAAGCAATGATATATGTCTAACTCTTATGGATGTCCCACAATAACATTACATACCACATAATAACATATTTTCGTCATTTGACGTCAAATATTTTCTTAAAAAGCAAATACTTCCTCCTCCTACTCCGAGTTTTGTCCGTCCCCTTCCGAGTTTTGAAAAGCACGGTAAGCCATAGAGAGGGCTTACGCGTTTTTTATAATTTAATAACTATTTTTGAACACTTATTAATGACAAATACTACGACCTAGCACACTCACCAATCTGCATTTGGCCCGCGTGTTGGGTTACGGCCCAAACTCCCTATAGTCGTGTCGTGTGGGAAGGTTAGGCTAGGTCCCTGTGGGACATTAAATGATTCATGAAAAATATCTATAAATATATATTTGCATTTTGACTTACTTTTTGTCATTTAAATAATTGTAAGAATTTAAATATTTATCGAAAGTTAATGGATTTAGAGGCTGGAAAATTTAAAATTCAAATTTGTGAAAAAATAATTATAAGGGAGTTCAAATGTCATTTACACGGAATATTACATACTATCTTTTGCCCGCGGCTTCGCTCGCATTAAATTTGGGATAACACGGTACTTACATTTATCACTATACATAGGATTTCCCTCCCTCCAACTTTAAAGGTTTCGGGGTCAATTTCAGTTTTTTTTAGCAAAAAAATATGTTATAGTGAGCTAACCTTAAAAAAGATAGACATATGCTGTCGCGGACTTTTTTGTAGACCTTTAAAAAGGAGAACAATACTCTCATACATGACATTTGTGAAACTTTAACCGTTTACTCAGCGTACGCAGCGGAAGCTCCAGGTATGAAAAAAAATACCCCCGATTTTGAAACATTCTTCATTGCTGTTCCGCTTCTATTACTCGTTGCGTGATGATATATAGCCTATAGCCTTTCGATAAATAAGCTATCTAACACTGAAAGATTTTTTCAAATCGAACCAGTAGTTCCTAAGATTAGCGCGTTCAAACAAACAAACAAACTCTTCAGCTTTATATATTAGTATAGATATAGATTGGAAAAACCCACCGATTAATTTCGTTTGCAATTTACTCGTTAACTCAATTTTTTTTTAATGGATGTAACTATAAGTAGCCATTTACACAGTAGATAGCTCAAAATTGATGTGAAAAATTCTTTGTAACAAATTTTAAAAATCGTGCATTAAGATTAAAACTCATGGAGTCGTCGTCATTAAGTACCTATAGTCACAGGATATTGAGACATTATGGATACATTTAATACCTTAATAATTTACAAAAAACGAACCTAACATCGACCAAAAGCTAATTGGATATAAAATTTTTATTCCAAACTGTTTCAAATTTATAAAAATCAATGAAAGGCAGTGAAGTTATATGATTTTATGAATAGCCCTGTTTCGAATCTAAACATAGAACTTGCATTTCATGTTTGGCTTTGGCCTAATTTTTTTTATCATTCCCCATAAAAATTACGCGATTCGAGATACAATAAGTGTAAAGTTAACTTCTTTATAGATCAAGGAAGTAAGTGCATATTCGAGTAAACTTTCATTCCATTTTATCGTCATTTTAACATTATATTGAACGGTATTTGACGACCCATTTGGTGTAGCGGTTGAGACGACGGCTGCTACACCAAGGGTTCCGGGTTCGATCCCCGGGCAGTACAAACATTTGTGTGCATGAACATGTCTGTTTGTAATGGTCTGGGTGTTTTCAATGTAAATGTAATTACAAAAAAATATTTAAGTATGTTTATCCGTTATTTAGCACCCAAAAATAAAGGCACCACGCTTAACTTGAAGCTAGATGGCGCTGTGCGAATGTCAGTGGGTATTTATTTATATTTATTATTACATCTTAAAAAATACTTACTTTTTTGTTGAAAGCTACCATTCCGCTGTTAATGTAACCTCTTGGTCGATACACTTTGAAACCGTAGTCCAGTCCCATTTCAAATAGCTTCCGCTGATTCCTGAGGGTATTGTACGCAGCGATGCCTCGGGGCCAGTCATCCTTGAACACCTTCTCAAGGTCCTCCCACTCCTCCATTGGCACAAACTGCAAAGAGTCAGCTGGTTCACCCATTTTTTGCAAACAAAGGCGTAGCGTATTTTCCTGTTGCTATGAGATAACAGGACACGCGACGTCTGCGCATCAAAATTGTGCAATGTATACTATATTATGATTCACTGTTTCACTCACTCTGTAATAATAGTGTCTGCCGAGAATGTTGCCATTACTGTCGATTGGAGTTGTTATATAAAAATAACCAGAGATAGGTATTCACAAAAAAAATGGTAAAAAGGTTATTCAAATTACTTACCGTTATAGTTTCATTATTGTTTATTATGAAAAAAAAAACTTCAAGTTCACTTTTAACCTATGTAACTGCAAAAACACAAAAATGCACTTCAAGCATGTTTGTATAAATGCAACAGCACAGAAACCTTGACCGGTACACCAACATGGATGTGAGAAGGGCAGATATTTTTAACTTCGTCATGTTAGTTAGTTTAATTACTGACTTTTATTATTATTTTTATAAATCAATACGATAGTTATTCAATAAATAAAATCATTCTTAGATCTAGCACTTCTTACTATAGGTGAATCCCTTTTTTAACTAGCCGAAAAGGGCTGTTTAGCCCTTTTAAATTTGTTAAAAATGCAATGGCCCATTTATTTGGGACTCTTTATTTTATACCCGCCGCCAGTGCAGGTACACACCCTGGGAATATTTACAATTGGGATGTTGACAGACATCAAATCAAAACTTTCCTTGCGAAATTACTTCATTTCAATACCTTCAATGATTTTTTATTGCAAATTAGCTTTTTAAAGTGCGTCCCTTGGTCATCCAACACCGTGACGTCATAGCGTTGCCTTTACACTAACATTATAAAGGCGAAATTTAGTGAGTGTATATGTTTGTTACTCCTTCACGTGTACCTACGGTTAAAACGATTTTGGTGAAATTTTGCACGGAATTAGCGTACATGTTGAATAAATAAATAGGCAAGTTCAACCGCGGGAAAATGTCTTAAATACTTACCGGTGAGTAGCACCGTGTGACGCAGATTTTTAAAAAACTTTGGAAAAATTCTGAATGAAGAAGTCATGCGGCTATATTCTGGTTGTTAATTCGGAGTTATTGTTAAGAGAATTCTAATTAGTAAGCTAATATCACTATTGCAAATAAAACAAATTGAGTTCGGTTCAGAAGGTGTGTCATTGCTTTAAGATCAAACACAGACATCGGAATATACAATGTATAGTGTATTGGGTAATCTGTGAGATCAACCGTATAACAATAGTTTACAAAATCGTAGTGGGCCCCAATTCCGTTAGTGTAAAAATGCGCTGATAATAATAAATTTAAATAAACAACTAGGTATCCAGTGACATTCACACAGTGCCATCTAGCCCAAAACTAAGCATTAGCCTGTAACATGGATTCTAAACAACTGATAAACATACATAGATATTTTTTATTAAATACATACATATTATACATTGAAAACACCCAGGCTAATAAAAGAAAAATAATCTATCAAATTCTAATACATTACAAAAGATATTTTAAATTATAGACATGGACTATCTATAGTTTTCTTATGTGTAGGTACAACACAATTATATATAATATCCGAAAAGGACATTCCTTTTATTTTGCTGAATTATCCTTTGTAACGAAAACCCACCAGACATACCCAAGATTTTCAAAGCCGAGTTTATTGAACAAATTCTGTGGTTTCATATTATTTTCCAAGGTATACGCTAGTACATCTTTTCCACGCTTCAGTAAATCATTTGTTGCCACTTTTGTTATATATTCAGCATATCCCTTCCTCCTGTGTACTCCTAAGCAATATAAATGCGTGAAGGCCCCGGCATTATCAACCATTATCCAAGAAACTGGTTTATTGTCTTCAGTGGAATAAAGTACGTATGTTAAACCTTTTTTCATTAATGTTTCGAAGTTGTTATAAGAATGTTCACCGCTGCAATAAGTCCATGTGCGATTCACTAAATCTATATACTCAGGTTTCAAATGACCCACATAAGTATTGTCTGGAGGGCTGGAATAGTAATAATCTGGAATTATCACTCATGATCATTAAATGCAAGGCAATGAACATATTTCATGGTATTTCAATTCAATTTCAAGTTAATTTATCTAAAATACCACATAAATCTGCATGTGCCACAAAAATATCCTAATATTTTGCGAAAGTTTTAATAAATGTTTCTACATTAATATATAGAAACATTTATTAAAACTTATAGAAATTGTCCAATAGTCTTATCGCTACTCGTAACTTGGCATCCAATATACATAACAAAATGGTAACAATAAACTGGACAAGTAATCATATTTTCGTCGTTAAAGATTCAACAAATGTTTCGTCCCAGATAAACAAATTATCGACTATGTATGATACATACAAAATGTTAAGAACTCATAATATTTACCTTCCGATATCAAACGGGTAGCATTCTTGTTAAGTAAATGCTTGCAAACCCTCTCATCGTAATCTAGCTGTAAGCCAATCTTGGCTTTTATCCTTCTCAAACAGTTAAGCACATCATCATTAGCGGAAGAAACTGCAACATTTCTGTTCCAGTTCAATGCTGTGGTGTTACATAAGACACTTTCAAATTTAGGAATAGAAGAATTGCTACTGGGACAAATGTATACTTCATAATAATGTTCCTGGAACAATGTAAAAAAGAAAATCTCCACTCCAGAACTACTTGTTACTTTTCATTTCTTACAAAGCACAAGTGTGACCTTGCATGGAGAATTCTCATCTTATGATTGCTCAGCTAAGTACCACCTGGAAGCTTTACAGCCTATTACGAGATGAAATGTAGGTACTCAGGTTAGCCTTTTACATTAATTACGTCTGCGTCTGTGTGATCGTGGGACAAAACTCTACAGGGAAACATCACTTTGTGCGAGTTTTTTCCTAGTTTGCAAGCTTGTATCACCTGATCGTTTGAAAAGAGAGATGATCCGTGCTTCGCAGGAAACGAGCCGTCGTGCCAGCTACAATATCAGGAGGGACGATCGTTAACGTCCACTTTTCCGCATTGAGCGCACGTGGTGGGATATGGCTCAATCTCTCCATAGCTATGCTGCAGGATGACGTCTGCCCTGCAGTGGGCCGTCATGAGCTAATGATGTTGATTTATTACGTTGTCACCGGTTGCTACCGATTTCTTCTTGGTTCATAGGCTTAAAATAGGTCTTGGAGGAAATAAACTTACCTGATCACTGATTGCTACCATACCGTGAGAAATATCTTCGTCCAGGCTATAAAATCTATATTTATAAATATCAGTAAGGTCAGGACAGTCGAGTTGAGTTTTGAGAAGGCAAATCCTTCTACCCGTATGGCCAGTTAGCTCTGAATATATCAAGTAGCTTAATCAGATCACTTCTTGGAATATCTTTCAATGTATCCATTGTCTTAAAAAAAATTGAGATTATGTTTACGCTGTGTGTTTTGTGCTGTGAACAAACGTTGACCTTAAATGTTACCGGTAAAATTACAAGATATAAAACTTATGAGAGACCTGATAACAGTCGGCCGTATAAAAGTCCTATGGATCAGATACGTGAACTGTACGAGCAGGAGTAGTTATTCCAGCTCGATGGTCTGAAATATATTGGCGGGAAGAGTTGGATGTAAGGTTACGCCTCCCGGACCAGAAAAGAAAATATAATAAATTAAATATATTATATTAGGAAGAACCTAACTCCCAGGGAGCCTAGACGGACCTTGCGCCGGGACGCTAGGTTACTAGGCCCTAGGTCAGCCTAACGGTATGTACAAAAATAAAAAATTAAGAGCTTGCTCCCGGAGAGTAAGGGTTACGAATATACGGTAGGTAGGATGTAAATCCACTGCCAGTCGCGCAGTCTCACGCGACTGATCAATAGTGACGGTAGGGTTTTTTTTTCGAACTGACTACTGCTATGGCCGCAGATGGCCTTACAACTTCACCGGGCAAGTGCGAAAATTTACACACGAGGCCTCAGCCTAAATTTACACAACGAGCCTAAGGGCGTCCCGAACGGGACTCGAACCTCGGCTTAGGGCGTTGCGGGGGGACCCAACGGTAGGGTGTCTTGGCCGCAGCGGGGAAATGGGACTCAACATGGACAGTTGAAATCTAGTTTAATGGTTATTGGAATATAGTTTATATACAAATATATGCTATGTACACATGTGAACGTATATCGCAGTGTGCCGTCGGTGTAACTAGTCCATGCTGCACTCTGCGAGTTCATCGGTCAGTTCGTGTTGTAACTGCGGTGTTGCTGATAGCTGCCGAATGTTCAATTTTTTGAATATATAACAACGTGCGGCATTGGTGGAAAATAATAACTTTTAATCAGTTATAGGTCCCTTCAATGTTGTTTTGGCATGGTCAGGCGATCAAAAATAGGCTGGAGCCACCTTACCAGTGAAGCTTTTAAGGCCATCTACGGCCAACAGTGAAAAGTCATCAGAAAAAACCCGGCCTTCAATGTTTGTTAAGAAATTAAGTGGCTCTACTAATAGATTACAAAAAAATGAAAATGTTCCTTGGTACTAGATACAGTATTTTTGTAGCTTTCGTTATATATATAGTTTTGCATTGTAAGGAATCCGTGTAAACTATTTTTATG
This sequence comes from Leucinodes orbonalis, assembly GCA_019425675.1. Classification (NCBI taxonomy): domain Eukaryota; kingdom Metazoa; phylum Arthropoda; class Insecta; order Lepidoptera; family Crambidae; genus Leucinodes; species Leucinodes orbonalis. The sequence continues at coordinate 40,864 of PQWD01008196.1, forward strand.
TAATAATAATATTAGGAACAGTCAACCATTTGCCTTAGGTATGCAAATAGAGCGACATCTAGCGTACCAACAAAACAATTTAGATTTACGATTTAGTTCACGACTCCGCCACAGAAGTCGGTGGCGCTAGTTGTGCTATTATGTGTGCATGAATGAATATGCACTGATGTGAGAATAAATTATATAAGAAAATTTTGTTGTGGTAGACGTATACTTATATCGGGATAGTTATAAAGTATAGTACCAACCTAAGAATATCTTACATAATAAAGTAAATAACAAGTGTTTAGTATAAATAATAATATGTTTTGATCTACGTTTATAATCTAAACTGTAAGCAAGTAGTTACCGAGTCAGATAAGTACAGCTTACCTTGGCAAAAGTTTAAGTTCAAAGGTAACAATAACTCCCCGAACGTAAATAATAACGTACAATACATAGATGTATCACGTCTACGGTAAAATACATATTAAAAAATAGGTTTGTTTGACAACAAAGTGTTTGTTTGACAGACTACAGATAAAAAACACACTAATATCACCGATCAAAAGTTCAAACATTGAGAAATGAACGTTTCGTTAATGCTAATGATTTGATTGCGTTGTTTTTGTTTTAGGTTTCCTGAAAGAGAAGGGCTTACGAATATTTTAATGTAGACAAGGTACGTTCTAATGTCTAAATAATGTAAAAAAATATATAAAAATGTGTGAATAAACGTTTTTGTACTCGTTACCAGCGTGTGACTGGTATTTGGTTTAAAATTAATCAATGAGAAATAAATATACTTTAAAAAAAATCATACTGTTCTACAAATTTTATTGTTTTGGCTCAAATGGCGAATATATATGCCATCTTTCCCTAGTTTCTTTTGCACACGATCATAGGTACGGCAGAATTTAACTTGATGAATAGCGATAAAGGATGCTTAAACTATCTATAATAATATTAACAAATACAAGAAGGGGGCCGTTGATTTGATTTGATTAACGGCCAGCTAAACTACTTAGTCCTATTTTAATTACTCAGAAAGGTCAGAATAGAACATTGTTGTCAAAAGTCGATTCACAAAATGTTTATAAAAGAAGATCCTACATTATTGTAATAAGATAATTTAACTTATAGTTATGCTGTCGGGAAGGCTTGTGTCTTGCAGTGGGCCGTTATAGGCTGATGATAATGATATTTTTTTTTATTCTAATTCTAACTCATTTATAATTACTCCCTCAACTTTTTTAGAAAGGGAACTATCAAACCTCGAAGAAGCATTTTTTGTATGTCTGTCTTGTCTGTCTAGTCTAGACCACGAGTTTTTTATATAATTTATTTGCATTATACATGCTGAAAGTTTCGGAAACTTTCGAAAACATTAATCGTATGTGCGTTTGTAAAAACCTCTTACGACTTACTCAATCTTTTTTTCACATAACTTTAATGCACTTTGTGGATTTGTTGGCAAATTTGAGATTATCTGTCAGGATTTTAACCTATCCGGCAATATCTACTAGACCAAGAAGTAGTAAACAATGATCTTTGACTCAACAACATCGTCAATCGCCAAAAGAAGTCTAGTCAAGTAGATACTTTATTGATCTGGGGACAAGACGAGTCAAGCGAACGGAAGGGGCCACAGACATCCGAATATACAATTAGACTGGACAAGCCGCTAAGTTTATAGCAGTCCCAGTGTCGCAATTTCTTTTCGGTTCTTACCTGTGAAAAGTTATTATATTTCTTGGTAAATTTACTGATTCATTGCGATGATGGCATGTTACAATTTCACAGGATGGCATTTTGGGAAAAAACGGTAATTTCTTCTAATATTCGTGCGTCTTGACTCATCTCACAGAGCGTAAACTGCAGCCAGTGTATGCTCGTTGAGCTTACATTTGTCGCACTTAAAAACGCGGCTTGCCCCATCTCCTGTATTGAGAAATCTGTGGAAGGGGCTATCTACCTATTCTCGAAGTTTCGTCGTTTTTTGAGTTCTCAAAGAGTTGGTTTCCGATGTACCAGATAGTTCATATTGTCCAGATAGGATGTCATTAAACATACAAAGTATTAATTGAATAGCTCTAATTCTTACATTTATTATCAAAATGTTTGGCTACTTCCTGAAGTGATAGAATGCTTAAATTTGGTATGTAATCAAAGTTAAGTATACAACAAATATTACATAAAATAAATATCCTCAGCGTCATCTAGTCCTTAACAACTGATAAACATAGGGTCGGTCGGTAGAGTTGGGCCATGTAGATTCAAAAGCTCTACATGAAATTTGATATTTTTTCACAGAGAAAACCTACATAAATCTACATAAGTCGTCTTGGCAACATTTTACATGAAATGATTTGTAGAATATATACTTAGTTCTAAGTTCTTTCACGAAAAGTAGTTAAACATGAAAATCGTGTTACTAATGTTGCAATTCCTTTGCAACTTTATTCGACGCCCCAAACAATGCTAGCAGCTTGCTGCTAAATATTTGTGTCGCGTTGCCCACTTTGCATTCAGTGATGGCGCCGAGGCAACAATTATTGCGTAATGTCACATTTAAATGCATAAGCCCAGTACCTGCTTTTGCTTCCTGGGACGTCTGCCGTGTCCGCATACACCATAATTCTGGGTAACCACTGCAAAATCTGAAATAAGCACGCTGTTTTCTTTAAGGCTTCACAGCTAAAAGTTTGAACTTAGTTCCGTCCCACTTTACAAATACTTCAGGGGCTTTTTTATTTTTAAATTTTGTTACACTACTATGTGTAACAATTATTGAGATATTATTGATCATGAAACTAAAGTTAGCGACTTAGGTTGCAGGATTAGTAAGTTTGAGTGGCACTGAGGCCGTCACGTATTTCGTAGAATAATAATAATAAATAAATAAATATTTACACAGCGCCATCTAGCCTCAAGTTAAGCGTGAAGCCTGTATTATGGGTACTAAACAACGGATAAATATACTTATATACATTTTTTTTTGTAAACAAACAGACATGTTCATGCACACAAATGTTTGTACTGCCCGGGGATCGAACCCGGAACCCTTGGTGTTGCAGTCGACCTCTCAACCGCGACACCAAATGGGTTGGCCAAGGTTGTAGAAGTACCTTGTAATTCCAAAAAAGGTTTTGCTACGCCTGCGAGATATTTCTCTCTGTCTTGAACTTGTCATAGTCCACCCAGCAGTGGGCTGGACATACGCCTCCCCCATTTTGCACCATGTATCCCGGTTCTTCGTGTTTCTCAGCCAGCCTGCAAGAGATATAATTATTATCTAACTTAAACTATTTGAATTAATTGCAGGCGCCGAATAATACAATCTTTATATTTCAATTTTAACGTTGATGCGCTTGATCCAAATGTCGTAGCAAAAAAATGTGACAGAATGTACTTTGCACATTTTTTTATACTACTTTCGTCTTAATATATTCTTCACAGAAGCCCTAATTTGTAATATGGTTTGCTGGAGAGGTCGTTACGCCACAGTCTCAATTAAAATTTTTGGTGCTATTTAACTACAGAAGCACAATTAATTGTGAGTTTGCCCTTATTATACGCATTTGTTATTACCGAGCCAAAATCCCAAAATTGTCAACTGGCCTGCTCCGGAGCATGACGTCCACCACCAACGAGCTTTCACAAGTTGTCGGTCCACTGGGCCGAAGGGCGACCTACGCTACGCTTGCCGAGTCGCGGTCTCCAATCCGGAACGGTTCTGCTACATACGTGACCGGCTCACTGCAACTTCATCTTGCTTATCCGGCGAGCTGTCTCTTAAGATTAGCATTATTTTAGATTCAAATTTTTTTTCAAAATTTTCGCAAGATAATATGCATGGAGTATGGAATCATTAACTGCTGCTGACTTAAGTAAGTGACAGTAATAGATTTTTTTTTAAAAAAACTTACTTTTCTTAAAATTACACAATTTCTTCAAGTAAAGATAACAAAACAATAGCATTAAATTAACTAGTTCTTTTGTTATAAGCAACACGTGATTTGGGCCACGGAAAATTCTCCCCGGATCGGAGGGTGACATCAAAAAGATATTAAATTGGATTTGTTTGCGGAAATCACAGGTACACGCACGAATTCAGGATGAAAAGTAATTTGGAAGTCGACTGAAGGAACTCTGCACATGGGAATTGTAAAATTACTTACAAACAAGATAAACCAACACGTCTCAATTAAGACAGCTTTTTCAAAATGAAAAAGAATAAAGAATCAATATTTCTAAACATAAATTGCAATGAACAGTAATCTTGTTGATATACTGACGTATATTACCTTTTTTTTATATCTATATTATATTTAAAATACCTATGACTAATAAATCTGCACTGCAATTTTATATCTAATCTTAACTTTGGTTCTTCAGAACATATAAACTTAGGGGTTCAAACGAGGTACTTAACTGTTATTTGTGTGAAGAGTCAGTCTACAGCCCTATTGGTGTATTAGTAGTAAGTATGTTTAAGGTTCGGAGAACACTTATAAAGAAAATTTCGTAATGGATCGAAGAGCCAAGAATAGAACTGAATACTGGCAAAATCATGAAATAATTAGACACTTCAGTTAAGGATTTCTTGGAATAATACCATAGCATGTTGATTTAAAGGCTTTTTAGCCCGTGCGACTCTTAATAAACCTACACAATTATCACGCGGGCGTAGGTTCTTGCAATTACAAAAAAATACAAAGGACTTCTCTAGCGGATTTACGTCTATTTCAGAACGACTCTTTTCTTTAAATTTGTTCTTAATAATAAGTGGGCAATTAATAAAATATTAAAGAACAATGAAGAAAACGTGACATTGTTATACGTAATTTACATTAATTTGTTTCATGTCAATACTTATGTTCGAGCTATGTCGAACATTCTGCAGCTATCTACTCTTTTTAAGTTAAATTGGTGGAGGCCGCTACGGAACGGGTTTAGCGAAGAGTAAAACCAATGATGATGAATAAAAAAAATGCCCAGATTTCCTGCTTAGTGCGTACTAGTAGTGTAGTCGGTGGCTCAGGAGTGGTGGTGCAGGTTCAAATCCCGCTACGTATGTAACAATATCTTTTCTAATTTAATTTAGTGAAGGAAAACATCATGAGGACACCCACGAAAAGATTGAAGGGTTGTGTTTATTAGCTGATGATGATGATAACGTACTACTAGAATATTGAAAATGATCTTAGGTATGAGGAAAACTTTCATACACACCCAACATCCATACAACGGTACTGTATAACTATGATGAACTACAATACATTCACCGTACACCTACTTCCCGTATTTTATTTTCAATTTTCAAAATGTTTATCTGATTCGACAGCCAACTGAATGGGCTAGGACTGCTTTTTCCATTTTTTTAATATCGTCTCAGTACTCGAGATATCCTGGCCCAAAGTTCATAATTAAGGGTTTTTGACCATTCCTTTTTTGGATTCCAAAAGTTTTTTAAAATTTCTTCACTATCTGATAGATCTTATCGATCCGCGTCCTTTGCCATTCTATTTATCTATGAACTATCAATAGCTCCTATACAATCGCTGCGTCACACTAAACTCCAAAATGGAACCAAGTACCCAGCGGTCTAAAAATGTTTTTATGGACAAATCAAACTTTCTTGACTTTTTATAAATCGTCTAACCAAGAAATTGCCTGAACTTGACATAAACATTCAAAGCCTCTCTACATTCATGCATACGAGTATCTTAGAACCGAATAATATATTTTTTAAATTCCACACTCAATTCGGAATTGTCAATTTTTTTTTACTTTATTACGTAACACTTTCAATAAAGTATTATTATATATATAATATTATATAATATTATATAATATATTATATATATATATAATATATATATATTATTATTATATATATTATAATATATATATATATATATATATTATATATATGTAGATATATATAGATGTAGTCAATTTTAATAAATAAGTGCAGTGAAGATTAATTATATGTCACTGTATTATTATCCTATATAAAAATATTTGAATTTTTAATCATTTAGTTCCTTTATTATGTATATTATATACTAAGTATATTGTTTAAAGAATGTCGGTGGCCATTGGTTTTGATTCTTGCCTTCTGATTTGGAGGGTGTAAAAAAGGCAACAATGTTTTCGAATTTTCGAAATTATATGTACATTATTCGACGCTCTTACGATAAAGGAAACCATCGTGAGGAAACCTACGCACGCCTGAGAAGAGATTAAAAGGTGTTTCGTGAAGTCGGCCAATCCGCATGGGCCCACGTGGACGCCTAAGGCCCATACCCTTAAGGGTAGGCTCGTGCGTGCCCTCTGGGACGTGTATTAAGCTGATATATCCTTTCCTATATGCCATTGGTAAAAACTTAAGATAAGTATAAAATTTATATAAAGAATATTTATTAACCTCAGGGACTTGCATGTACATAAATCTTTCTGTAGCATTAATGCGTTGGGCATATGTAGTCGAATATAGCTCTGATATCCTTATGGAGTTCGGTGTGGCCTGAGGACCTTCTGCGGTTGACCTGCACTTACCCTTTAACCTTGTTGCCCGTACTCCTCGGAGATTAATGATTTACTGAAATATCTACACATTACGTTTTCGTACAGTCGGCTACAAAACCGAGACACGTATTTCAGTAAACCATATGGAAATTAAAATTAAAAAGCCTTAAGCTAGTTAATATTTTGATGACTTCGTTATTGTTGGTTTATACAGTGAATTCAAAATCATTATGTGATAATGTATCATCTACTTTTGTAGCTACTGGATGTTCGAAGAGTGCCTAACCCTGCACTAACGGGCATTTCAATAAAAGTGAGGTGCTTTTTTTCGACCCCATTATTATATCATGGTGACCAATGGTTCCATTATTGTGACCGTGACTTGACAGTAAATGTGACACCCTCCGTTTGAATAAATTATACTTAGAATATAACTTTAATAATATCGCTTGTGTAGCCTGGAGATAAAATATGTTTATATCATAGAGATAATCATTTTTTGTATTTCCTTGTAATTAGTCTAGAATAGTTTAATGTAATTGTGTTGTCTACAAGTTGTAGAAAAGAAAGAACGTTTAACGTTCTTTCTTTTTATAGACAGTTCAATAGTTAGTAGATGAAACGAGCTTTGTCTGGAAAGCTTAAGTAAAGTAAGTTCTGTAGGTTCGATTTATTTAAAGGTTAGTTTATCTATGATTTAATTAACTTTTTCGTTACAAATAGCAACTCCTTTTAAAAGAGAAGTGATCGATGCCTATCTGTGAATCGCAAGAATAAATAAAATGATCTCACATACCGACCGTCAGTTGTCGATTTCCAGAGTTGTTGAGAGCTGTCGAGAATCGTAAGTACTGTACTCCGACTACCCAGATTTCTGTCAGTTGACAGATTCAGTCATCCCACAAGTAAACGAGTTCCGCAAGGGTGATATTTCATTTTGATGAGTCCCATATTCGCACTTGTATTACTGAGGTTATGCGTCACGCCCTCGGCCCAGTCTTATGGGACGCCCTACTATATTGCCGTACCTAGTGTTACGTGAGATTTCGTTTGGGGTTGCCATTTTTGTTACGACAGTTATAAACTTTGTCATGCATGCATCTGAGTGATTCAAAAGGCAATACAAAGCATCTTTTTGGTTGTTGGAGAACCTAACGTTTTGATGTATTTAAAATGACATAAATTTTTCTTTTTCGTTCGTAATTTTTTTATTGCGCAACTGCCGTAGGAGGGTTATATTTTTCAAGCGCATGTCTGTAGATTTCAATGTTCCCTGCTGCAGCCTAAACGGTTTGACGGATTTTAACATGAGGTGTGGTTAGATTTGTCTTTATAGCGCGAGTGTCACTGGGTACATTGAAAGTAAAAAAATTGGCGGATATTTTATGTCATTTTGTAAGCTTGAAAAAGAATTTTTTGGCCAATCCCATCAAGTAGGGTATTGTTGATAGGTCTCTCAAAAATAGTAGGTATATGTGTTTGACAACATTTGTTCCAATCAACGCTTTGTTTACGAAATATTGAGCTTAAAAGTGATAATTCTGAGGAATTAAAAAAGCTCAGAGTTTTTGAACTAATATCTATTTAATTCAGACACCTGAAATCAAAAAATAATAATATAAAAATCAACTAAAAACCCGACTGTTAAAAAACCAAGAAAAACAAGCTGTACCACATAGTGCAAATATTATATAAATAAACTATACTTTTCATGGTATTGCAGGCGAGAGATAAACAAATCCTAAAAAACCTTCTTAGGTTCAACCATGTAAACATATATGTTGCGTATTATAAAAATAAATTCATTTGTTTGTCCCCCACCTGCAATGCTATGAAAAGTATATAATGTTTGCACTATATGATAGAGCTTATTTTTCGGTTCTTTGTTTATTTTTAATTTGGTGAATAAAGGAATATTATTACAGTCGCCGGTAGACGATGTCTAATGTATTTGTATGTTAGAAGATAGCAATGTTTTCATGACAAAGTATGCAGGCAGTATTTACATCTCGAGATAACATCAATGGATATGGTTTGTAAATTGAACTAAAGATAACAATTAATATGTTCAAAATAATTCTTCTGAGGCTTTTATGTAAATCGTTTCTAATTTATAATTCATGGTAAGTACAAACTTAAAACTTTTAATATAATTTGGCCGGCGATTTAAGCTACTAATAATCTGTACTCTGCGCTATTTTCGCACATTTCCATTTTCGGACCGATTACAATAGTTTTACAGTGTCTAGTCTTATTAAATTCATATAGGTTTAAATGATATTTACGAAAAATCTTAACTCTAATATAAAATATAAGCGTTAGTATATAAGTGGGGCTAGCAACTGTTATAAATTGTTATACGTGTTGGTTTTAGCTAGGTCATTACTCGGGATACTCCGATACTCGCGATTACTCGCGATAACCTTTTAAGTGACCTAGAACGCGCTAGCTAGGCATCTATCCTAACGAAGCGTAAACTGACAAAGTTCTTTGTCGGCTCACTTTGCAACTTCTTTGATTTCTATAGAAAACTTTTTCTTTATAATTGCGTTTAGTTTTTTATATTTAAGGTTGTTATTTTATCTTTTCCGACATCAGTCTACAAAATCTTGGTAAACTACTTTAATCGATAAAGCTATCTTATGTGAAACCATCATCATCATCAGCTCATTAAACGTCCCCACCGAGGGGCACGAGCCTACCCGTATAGGGTGATTAGGCCTTAGTCGTCCACGCGGGCCCAGTGCGGATTGGACGACTTCACACACAACCTTCGAATCTCTTCGCAGGCGTGCATGAAGGTTTCCTCACGATGTTTTCCTTCACCGTAAGAGCGTCGGATAACGTACATATATTTTTCGAAAATTCGAAAATACATTGGTACGTGTCGGGATTTGAACCTCAGCCCTCCCGGTAGGAAGGCGACAGTCCACACCACTGAGCCACCGACGCTCTCCATCATTACTGGTCAAATAATTAACAAACATAACATCGAAACATTCTATGGGCAACTTTTATAGATTTCACTTTGATAAGGGGTCGGAATAGCCGTCATTTTTATTCATAAATATCGGAAATTATTGAAATCCCATAGGCTTATTGTTTTGTATATTATGCAGAGTTACGGTGCACCTGTTACCATTTGAAATATTACGGTCATGAAAAAGATATTATAAGTTCGTAAAAACCATAATTATAGACCAATTCTTACAAACAATAATATACCTATCATATCAAACAATCTCAATATATGTACATATTTAACTCAAAGGTGACTAACTGACATAGTGATCTATCAACGCACAGCCCAAACCACTGGACGGATTGGGCTGAAATTTGGCATGCAGGTAGAATATGATATTAAAACGTAGGCATTTGTTTAGAAAGGATTTTCGGTAATTGAACCCTCCCAAGGGGATAAAACAGCGGATCAAGGTTTGTATAAACTGATCGGGCTAAGAATTTGCATTCTTAACACGAGCGAAGCCGTATGCAAAAGCTAGTCAGTCTATAAAGTTCCACTGCAGTTGTAATGGTTAAGATCTTCGCTACGCCATCAAAAGTTGCTGGTTTGACTCCTGTGGAGTGTAAACATTGATAATTGATATGTCAATTTGTAAGTCTATTGATATAGAATTATAACATTAGTCGGGACCGAACTAATGTTATATAGTTGTCGGTAACACCCGCTAATCCGCTTGCCCAATCTCCCCATGGCTAAGCGGGCGGAAAGATCACTAAAGCGAATAAATCACTTTTCACTTAAACATTTTTTTACAGTACCAGATAAGTTGTCCTAGTCACCTCTTAAGCAGAAAATGCCTGTGTCAGGTAACTACGCTCTAGCTAAAAGTAAAAAAATGCATTAACGAAAATTACATATGTGATTGTATAACTTTTTTATTACACAATAACTATGTGTTGTAGTTGTGTGTATGTGTTACTGTGTGTGTTATGATGATGATTATGCGAATTCTAAACGTTTTGATTTTATTATAATTCGGGGTTTGCTTAGACCTAAGACGAAGATTTAAAAATTATTTTCCCATAAAGCACTTTACTTAAACATTTTGAAACGTTTGTAGGTTATTACGAAACCTAATATTGATACCTACTGCAATATGACTTAAATTTTTTATGTACTAGTGAAATTCAGCTGTGCGTTCTGTGTCTGCGTTGAATTATCATAATTCAACAGCTGCTGAATGTAATCATAAACTTCAGGCCCGTAATATGTGAGAAAAATATAGCGGTAAAAATATTATTCTGCATTTTAGTCTCCACGTGTTACTGTTAACCGTTTATAGTCTAGGTTCTTCTTTCGTTCAAAAACTATTCTTATCTGCCCCTGTCTGTGGTTTCGATTTTTATTTGAGATTACTGCATTTTTCCTTATTTACTTAGTTTGGGCATGACACGCTGAATTGTCTGAAATGAAAGACGAGTGCTTCAGAGGGCACGTGGAGCCATGATGTTAGTGAACAATGACGTCACGTTTCAATAATCTCATACAAAATATATGGAAACGTTCCTTTTTGACAGTTAATAAAAAGTGCGTCAACGATTAGTGGTGTCAAATACCCAATTCGGTCGCTTCAACCGAAGCAACTCCAGTTGTAACTAACTCGCGAAATAATAATTAACTTGTTCTGTTATACCAACACCCAACTATTAAATGGAAAGTTCGCTCGTAATTATGTAGGCACAAACGGTTTGTTTGAAGGTAAAGTTTTAATGACGCTGCGTAATGTGAGACGAGCGACTGTCTTCATAGCCATACTGGATGCGGTCTTCATATGTAGGGACCCCCCTATACAATCTATATTTAAGACAGTCTTTGAAAAATTCTAAAAAATAATTCTATTATTCAAAGAAAGATTTTCACAAATACATTTAACCAAGATATGTCTTACATTCAAAATTAAATTGCATAGACCTTACTGACATCTATGCTTGGGTAAACTCCTCTTAGACTTGAAAGAAAACACGAATAAGTTTAATATAAACTAAACGATTTGCTTTGAGCCCATTTGCACTTAATGTGGGTGGTGGGTTCAAAGAAAAAGAGAAGAAATAAAATATAAGGTATAAAAATAAAAGTATTAGGAGGCTATAACGGGTGTAACGCATGCCCATGAAAGACAGACAGGTGTGAGATTTCTAACACATTGGTATTTAAATAATGGTATTTCTTTCCAATACACAAAAATACACACCTTTATTTAGAAATAAAAGAAATTTAATTGAGTACATAAATAAAACTTTAACTAAAATACATTACACCCTAAACACTTAAAATAAATAATTAAAACTAAAAAATATAATTAAAAGAAGTCCCTTTCGGCAAGGTTCCGAAAAAACTTGCAGCGTTACCCCTTTGGATTGCCAGACTGATTCTTTGTCCAAGGTAGCTGCCGAATTTTCGGTTACCTGTGATGTCGACTAAGCTTTTGGAAATTTCCTTGAAAATCCTCAAAGCACTAGGTCCCCACGGAACAAGGGTCTTGACGCCGAACGGAACGAAATCATATTCAGAGCCCAGACCCCTGAAATAAAGAAAAAAAATAAAGTAATAAATTATACATTGCATAATATAATATTGTTTATTTGCCTAATTTGTTTTATTAAATTAATAACGACGTTTTATTTTTTTATCCGAAACAAGTCCACACTTAGCAGCAGGTCTCTACTCAAACAGACCCTCAAGTGTTGAAAGAGTGATTTTGTTTCCATGTTGTGTGATTTGTTATGAATGTTTAAAATACAAAACCCGGCAAAGTGAGACTCAGGCTTTCATACGAAGGGCTCCATTACCAAGAAGTATTTGAACTTTTAATGATACCTATAAATATATGTTGATTTGAAAAACAAAGCCTCTGAAAAAAATTGTTGGCTTACGGGGTGTCGTTATTGATAATTAAGGTCTACATAAATAGATTTCATAAATCTCAAACCAGCTTTAAAACAATATACTTTGATGATAGGTAGACTAATGTATGATCTCGTCCCATAAATATAAATAAAAATGCATTCGGGAAACCCACGCTTGACTAATCACCGGCTCCAGCTCGCGGTGACTGTGTTGCACATGACAATGTTGAATTAAATTTTACCAAATTGAAAATAACCATTTGCACACGTCTTTAACCATAAAGGGAAACGGTACGGAAAAACACCACCAAACACCACTTAAGTCATTAATAATCGCGGCGTAAACGGGGAAAATTTCAATGGATATCCCATCGCCGGTTATCCATTAAATAAATTTTATTCGTGTGATAAGGAGGGGCGGGCGGCGGCGTCCGGGCGGGCGCCGGGATGTCGCCCATCAGTTCTCCGCTGGCCGCCGCCCTACGAGCACGCTCGTTCGCCCCGCCGCGCTAATTTTACACGCCAGTGACACCGCTGGTTCACGCTGACCCACTGATAGTGAAGTGTTAAACCCAGTGTGAGTGACCCGCGCCCCCACGCACCGCATCGGTGAGTACCAACCAATCGGCACATGCCCCAATCACCCGACAAGTGTTACGGCCATTTTAAAGAATGCGAACGTTCAACCTTGAATGTACATTATTTTGGTCATTGTAATTCACGCTGATGACTTCTTGTTGTTATGTTTGACCGCTTAGAAGTTTTTATGAAAAAATACTTCGGAGTTCTATTAGGAATGAAAGATGTTCATGTTTGGGTTAAGATAGTGAGCTCGTTAATATTTTGGGAGAGTACGCAAACAAGGCACAGAATCATGTCAAGGTTTTGACACCTCGTTATATTAACAGCTCGGTTTCTCATGACCAGTCAGCGTTTTGTCTCGCACTCTTGACGCTACACGACGTTAAACTACGAAATTCAATTTCAAATGTTGTTCTAAACGACCTTTGTAGGGTATGGATTGAACAGAAAGGTCGTTTGTCTAAGAGAGTATTTAACTGCTAGACTTAATAGGCGTTTTAATCAATTCGATGGGAAATTCTTGATCAAGGGAGTGAGAGCTTTTGCTCGTAATTTGGAGACAGATAATACCATAGACTTTGTAATTTCTGGAAATACCCAAGCACAAGTGTAGAGTTGGCAATTTTTGATATTTTAAGTAGAGGGCTTAATAATGTGATAATAATAATTAATTTTAGTATAAACTTAAAGTGACTAAATACTATAAGTGACCCTGTGTAGTTAAACAATAAACCTTATTTATGATCATCTAAGACTAGACATGCTGAAAACTTTAACCAAATTGATATTAATTAATCTAATGTGAATGTTGCCAATAGAAAAAAAAATGACTCAAATATATTTGTATTTTTTTCAGAGAATTCTATCTTGTACTTACGAGTAACACATGAATGAGGTGCTATAAATGGATTTTGAGTTTGCTAGAAAACGGTATTGCGTCTTATCTTATAGTAACAAAACACGTCCAGAATTTAAGTAAGGATTAGCAAATCGGTGGGTCGGGACATCTTAAACGAATCCCATACAAGCTATTTCTTTGATCCAAGGTTTTATTGCTAAAGCGAAGTCCTTCCACGGTATTTGGCTGAGATAGCGCGAAGGGTCTGATTGCAACGCCTTTACAAACCTTTGTTGTCGTATATCTGTATATTTCATTTAATCGGACTATCTTTGTAAATTTGGTTGTGACTTTTATGGGTTGTGGATTCGATACTAACCTGGAGATGTTAGGATCGAATTATATGAATGTTATTTGTGCAATGAAAATGGTGTTCATCATCTTTGACTCATTAGATTCTATCATTATCTTAACTAATACTTTTATTCTGATTTGGGGGAGGGAAGGATTGGAAGGCCCAGTCTTCATCATTTACTTCCAATTTAACCTTACTGTTTTAAGACAATTGGAGCGAAAATATTAAGCTTATTCAACTAGAGTTTAGACTCACTTGAGAGCAACAGCATCCCAGCAGAGCTCAGTTACGGTGACATTGAACCGTAACCCATCACGCTGTTCTTATGGCTTACGTACATACACATACGTACATAAGGGAACACTTTTAACATTTGACACATATTTTTGTTACCAATCACAAATTTTAAAACGTTTTTTAATTCAGGCATCAATCTATCAAAATATTACGAACGTTACAATACTTACTAATAGCTTCATGTAAGGCGTGATAAGGTGATGAATAGAAATATCATTATTTATTTAAGCTACCAATACCTATAGAAATAGACAACCAACCTCTCAAATATGTTTCAGAATATTAATCTATCTGGGACGGATAAATTCTCATTATAGCATAGAATAGGAAACGGACGGAAGAGGTCTTTGAATGAAGTTACAGAATTGTGGGAGCTAAGTACACAAATAAAAAGGATAGTGTTTGACACATGTATATTCCCAGTCATCTCATTACATATGAATGTGATACATGGCCACTCACCAAACACCACAATAAAAGTAAGAACGTTGTCCGAGAGCTTTGGACAGAAGTATGACAAAACATGAAAAAGTGAGAAACAGCAAAATAAGAGAAAAAACAAGGTCACAGATATACTTACAAACATAGACCAGCAGAAATGAAGATGGGCTGGACACAGATCAGAAATCCTAGGGAAAAGTGCTGTAAAGTAGTCTCTGTCCGGTACCCTAGAGATGGCAAGTGAAGTAGAGGATGTGCAGAAATGAGTTGGGCGGATGACCTCAAACTAACATCTGGCCCCAAATGGAGAAGGGTAGCACGTGTTAGAATCTACTGCAAGTCATTAGAGGAGGCCTATGCCAAGAGGCACACTGAACTGCGGGATATCTTATGAACATCTGAATTCAAACTTGTTGTACAATGTACCTATAGCCATAAAGTTTAGAATAAAAAGGTTTATTATTTGCATCTTTTTAAGCTACATTAAACTGAGTCCTATAAATTAATAAAATCAAAAATACTTCGCATAAAATATGGTCTAGCAATTAAAGCGGTTCAAGTTATTTTCGGTCCAGAAGTAAACTTTAAAATGTTTTATTCAACATCAACACTTTTAATACTTTCAAATTTACACACGTCTAAGGAAAATGAGAAATAATTTAATATGAAACGTTGCACGCAAGTTGATTTTGTTCCTCTATATATTAAGTTCTAGTACCTAATACCAAGCGCATAGATTGATAAAACTTGTAACACATACAACAGTACAATACGTTACAAGCGTGCCAACCCGCGCCGTATACCGTAAGATGATCTTCTATCTTAACTGATCAGACACGAAAAGGGCAAAGTAGGGCCAAAGAGAAGGCCCAGATAAACAGGGCTACATAAATCCGTTAGGTTATTGATGGGCCACAGGAAATTTCTACCGACCGATGAACGACGCGGCTCTTCCGATCGCAGATTCGGATACTTGTACCCAGTTACAATGTCTGTCTTATTTCTAGTTCCCTAAGGCTCAAATTTAGAGGGAATACTGCTGAATTGAGGATAGTCCGGTTACATGGATATTTGTGGTTTTATTAGGTTCTCGAATGGTATTTTTAATGAGTTACTGTATTTAATATTTTCTCACGGTTATTATACCTACCAGTGAGCTTTGCGATGAAATTTGATTTGATTTGCCTAATAATAAAGTATGTGCAAATATTGGTTTTGAAGTTCAAAACTACGATTAGACTACATTCTTCTATTTATCTTTGTTTCTACGAATTTCATACAATTATTAACTTTTTTGAAAAAATAAAAACAAAATATACGAGTGGACGGGAAACGGTACACGATGCACTGAATATTTTTAGATAAGGGTCGAGTTGTTTACAGAAATCTGAAAGTTAATATAATCTGTTAAAGGAACAAAAATATATCTGAAGCTGTGCATTAGGATAAAATTTATTGTTATCTATCAATCATCATCATCATCATCATTACAGCCTAATTATGTCCACTGCTGAACGAAGGCCTCCCCTAATGATTTCCACGCGGACCGATCCCTTGCAGTTGACATCCATCTGCTACCGCCACCTTAACCAGATCATCCGTCCATCTGGTTAGGGGTCGGCCTACGCTTCGCTTTCCGTTACGTGGACGCCACTCGAGAACCTTTCCGCCCCATCGGCCATCGGTTCTACGCACTATGTGCCCTGCCCACTGCCACTTCAACTTGCTAATCCTCTGGGCTATGTCGGTCACCCTAGTTCTCCTACGGATATCATCGTTTCGGATTTTATCGCGTAGGGAGACACCTAACATAGCCCTCTCCATAGCACGCTGAGCAAACATGAGTCTATTCAAGAGGCCCTTGGTGAGCGACCACGTTTCGCTTCGTATGTCATAACTGGCAACACACACTGGTCAAAAACCTTCGTCTTGAGACACTGCGTATTTTGGACGAAAAGATCTGCCTTAACTTCCCAAACGCTGCCCATCCTAATTGAATTCGACGAGAAACCTCCTTCTCGAAGTTGGACCTACCCATTTGGACTACCTGTCCAGGTACACATATTCGTCTACAACTTCGAGGACAGAACTTCCAACTAATATCGGTATAAGTACGACATGGGTATTAGACATGACTTTCGTCTTGTCCATGTTCATTTTAAGACCCACCTGTTGAGAAGCTCTGTCTAGGGTTTCGAGCATAGTGCTTAAATCCTCCATGGATTCTGCCATGACTACTATATCATCGGCAAATCGAAGATGAGTGATGTACTCGCCATTTACGTTGATGCCGAGTCCTTTCCAATCGAGCAGCTTAAACATATCTTCCAACGCAACTGTGAACAGTTTCGGAGATATAACGTCTCCCTGTCTCACTCCTCGGTGCAATTGGATAGGTTGTGTAAGCTCTTCATGTACACGGACTGACATAGTAGCGCTCTCGTACAGACATCTCAATACTTCGATATAGCGAAAGTCAATATGGCACCGTTGGAGGGCCTGAAGCACAGCCCAAGTCTCGATCGAATCCAAGGCTTTCTCATAGTCACAAACGCCAAGCATAATGGCCGGTTATACTCTCTAGTCTTCTGTATAACCTGCCGCAGCGTATGTATGTGGTCTATGGTGCTGAAGCCTTTGCGGAATCCGGCTTGTTCGGGGCTGGAAATCATCAAACCTACACGCGAGACGGTTCGTGATCGTATCTATCAATAAAATGCTCAAATACCTAATGAAATATATATGCTGTTTCTTGTTTGTATGTTAAGGCTAGGCTGAAACGACATAATAGTTTCTTTGTAAAAAAACATGAGTACGCCACAAGAAGTTTACCATATTTATGTTTACATTTACTTTTAATTAAATAGCGAAATATGTAGTCTTATTCTAAAATTGCATTTAAACTGAAACATTACATTTCTGTGACCAGACCAGTGTCCCATTAACGGGCTGTCAGATGCAAACTCAGGTATGGCGGCTTGCCTGTGTTGATTTCTGCATTTATTATGTCATGAAATTTACTTTATTTTATCTACCAACTACCTAAGTAAAAATAATTAATGCAATACATTTATAAAACTGTATTGCATGCTATCTACTAGACTTGAGACCCATATTTGTATGCTCACCTACGTTGCAATAAATCATTTTGATTGATTGATTGAAGTATTCAACAAGATTTGTTTTAAAACAACTTCATGTATATTCACCATCGGTGAGTTTCTCTCCTGGGAATCAATTCACTGATTTTGTTTTAAATGTTTCTCAAAATCTTGTTCCTTTCCCTTTCTTTTCGACCTATCGCAGTCCACTGCTGAACTACATCTACTCAAACAAAAGAAGTTAACTTTTCTATTTCTATTTTTCTGAAACACAAAGGGGTTGTTATTAATAGAAAAAATAAATGATGGCTCGACTGTGCTCCTTATAAAAGGGTTGTCACATCAAAAGTTTGCAAAAAAGCAGGTCGTATTTATACGAGTACATCACGAACTTAAAACTAAATAATATTGACTCTTAAACAGATCACTGTGTTGTTTACAAAGTGTCTAGTCTTTCACGGTTATAAAGGGTTATATGATAAAATATAAACATTTAAATCCAGGCTGGCAACAACTCGTATACGTAACTTGTGACTGTAATATATGTAAGGCGTTTGTTATATTTTATGTCAACGATTAAATAAAGCGTGGGAGCTACAGTCAGGAGACAAGATTTCGCATCGTTTGGAATATGTAGGTACTCGATAAAACCAGTTTTCTTCAACAATATCGTTATTCGTTTTCACATAAGCCGTGGAAATTATTTATGTTAACGTTTTTTTTTCAATACTTTCCACGTTTTACTTGAGCGCGCTTACATTTTGGGAGTTTATGGGATTTATAGGAGTTTACGTGAGTAAACAGCTATGCAAAGTAGGCGTTATGCGTTCAGGGCGAGTTGCAAATTAAAATACTTATAATTATTGCCTACGAATTGGCAATATAATTGTCGAATATAATTGTCCGGTGAAGCTGTATAGGCCATCTGCGGCCAACAGCAGTAGTCAGTTCGAAAAAAAAAGTGACGAGTTTATGAAGGCGATTTTATTTATCCTAAATATATTTCAATTTATTGCATCCAATTGCCATTTAAAATGTAATCTACCCAGTCTCTAGGTTTAAGATGCATCGTTAAACGTTTCGTGATAAATAACTTCCACGTGAGCCCCCGCTCACAACTCTGCAGGGACTAGTGCGGTAATTTGACAATCGCACAAGTCAAGTATCAAATCAAATCAAATCAAATCAAATCAAATGTATTTATTGTGAATCACAGGTAAAGAGATGGTACATTTTAAAAATAATATAGAAACACTGTGTCCCGCCTCTCGGGCATACAACAGAAAACAGATGGTCAAATAGATCTCATTAGTACATCGGACTCTTATTTCATTTACAATCTCATATTATAATCACACATTTTTGTCAAGTAGGTACGCGTTAATTTCATAATAACATTTTTCTGTTAACAATTTATTGAGTTTGCTTTTAAAGGTACATATGTCATCTTCGTTACGAATTGACTTTGGCACCTTATTATATATCCGTGGGGCATTGCAGAAAAAACTTTGACTCATAAGTGTAGACTTACATGCAACCATACAGAGGTTATGTTTATGTCGCTCACGTGTTCTAAAATCAATAGATTGAGATTTTGTTTAACAAAAACGGCACACTCGAATATGTAAATACACGGTAAAGTAAGTATTTTGTGTTTTTTAAAAAATGGTACGCAGGAGTCAGTTCGTTTTAGTTGGAACATTGATCTTAAATCGCAATTGTCGGTTGTTTGGTTTGCTGCTTCGAAAGGTATATTAAGCCTGTCTGTGCCTTGCTTATATCGATGATAGGCGTTATCTATCGAAGCGGGTTCATTGCGAATTATTCGGTGTTTACGACTACGATCTACGATAGTAGATAGATCAATAGCAAATGCCTTCTTCTCAGCATGGCCTAGATGAACAAGTAAGGTTGAGGTCTCGTCTTTTCTCTTCAACTTATTGCAGTTTACTGCTGGACATAGGTTATCCCCATTTTTCGCCATATATCTTACCTTTCTCTGCCACTTTCCATCAACCTTTTGCAAGTTGTTGGTCTATCGGTCTGATAGCCCTTAGTTTGCTAAGCCCGTTAAACAAAATCCTGTCAATTAAGTACTTAGTGAAGAGAGTATATTCTAGCATTGGACTGCACAACTTTAATAAGGGCCTCTGACGGCAATTTATACGCACATTTTTACCAAGGCTACAATGCTATGGCTTCATGGTACATGATTTCACGAAAACATCAATTGGATGTGCCATAAAAAAGCCATTAACGTCGGTAATAATTCCACGGCCTCAGTAAAAATAAACATTAATATCTGTTACGTGGATTGTAGCCTGTAGCCATTAACAACCTTCACTTCTTAGCTTTATGTATTATTCTGCTCATAGATATGGTACTGTAAAGTACAGTAAACTATTGGCTAGTACACATTAAAATCGTCCATTGATTTCATTTTGATAAAAATACAGGGGCAGGATTAGACGCTGTCAACTCTTAAAGAAATACATAAAAAGGAATAAGCTAACCATGTTGTAAAAAAATGTTAAACATAGCTATTAATATATATATATATATTAATATATAATATATATATATATATATATATAATATATAGATGGTGCTATGTGTATCCCTGGGGATATTTTTTATTCATTTATTCTATCTATCTTCTAAACATAACCAACCAAAGGTGAAAGTAGATCTTTGTCAATTCTAGTCTCATCGTCTAGGTACAACTAACTCCTATACATTCTATTTAACTACTTTTAATACCTAATTCTTGAAACCAACTGCTTCCATTTTCATGCAAAATATTTTTATATGAATCTCTTAAAAGGTGAAGAGTATTATCGGTTCGAGAATGCAGTCTGAGGTATCTCGAGAAGTACACGAATTGTGCACTTAGCACAAATGCAAATAGGTAGTCAGCACTTCTTCCATGCATATCTAGCGACTGCTTAAGTATTCACGTCGTGTGCATCCTTTAGAGTTCATATTAAAATGTGAGACCATTAATTTCATAGATGCTGCACTCTGTAGGGTTGCATACCTATCTATTTTGTTTCACGATGCTTTTTACGGTGCGAGTTGTTTTGTATTTAATTAGCTCCTTAACAGTTTTCTTTCAGGATTGTTATAGAGTGAATTAGATTTCACCTAAAATTTCTGGGAACGTTTTTTACGTAATTGTTACATGTTGTAAACCTTATATAAGGTTTTATTGAATCTTTTTAAATCTGTTTTTGAATGTTGCTTCAATATTTGAAACTTTTTTTAATATGACAAATATACTCTAATCTCTTCGTATAGTCTAAAGTGGAAAATAATCTTCCTACGTCTAGGAGAGGACTGCGAAAGTAAGAAACACTTTACCTTACTTATATTAATGGGAATGACTAACTAAATAAATACTAAATAAACAATTACTTTTTAAGTACAAAGTCACTAGTTCGGTGAAGTTGTGAGCAAAAATGGTTAACAGCATAATTTATATTAAGAACTTATCCGTTATAGACAGCCCTATGGAGACAGCGTGTCCTAAATTACTACAGACAATACAATTTTAGACTCAGTTCATCTAATTAATATATCTTGGATTCGGGACGACGTTGTTTATTGGTCTGGGTATAGAATGTTGAAACAGTGGGTAGGTATATTTTTAAACTGTAACATTGGAGTATTGAAAACAAAATTACAAATATTTCACGAAGTCTTCAGTAAGTACAATTCTAACTCTAATACGATTATACTCGTAGAATTAATAATTTCATAAATAACTATACATACACATATTAAACATGTCTATACTAAACATGTAAATCATTTTGTAAAAAAAACCCAACCCGTCACACAACAAACGATGAGAGATCTTTCACAAATCATTCTCAACCACGTTAAGACAACCGTTTTGGAAATAAATGTCTGATATTTGTATGTTTCCTTTCTTAATAGCATCTATTATCAGTGTACTTTAATTAGGTATTTCAGAAAACTACTAGGAGACAATATATAGCCCAGTGGTCAAAAAGAAAGTTTTGAAATTTAAAAAAATGATGAAAAATTCGTCGTAAATGATCTTCTGGTGTTTTTTTCTAAACTGTTGTTTAATACAACATTTCAAAGATGCATATACATTCACGATATTTTTTCAGGAATATATTTTACAGGAATGTGATAAGACGACCTATTTGATGTAATGGTTGAAACCGACCTAACATGTCGATAGTATCATGTCACAGTGTGCCTGGTATACCATTATATTAAGAATAGTCTCCCATGAGTGACATTATTACAGGTTACTGTGAGATTTTTTCATCAAGAGCGTCGGTGGCTCAGTGGTGTGGACTGTCGCCTTCCTCCCGGGAGGGCTGTGGTTCAAATCCCGACGTACCAATGTATTTTCGATTTTTCGAAAATATATGTACGTTATCCGTCGCTCACACGGCGAAGGAAAACATCGTGAGGAAACCTTCATGCACGCATGCGAAGAGATTCAAAGGTTGTGTGTGAAGTCGTCCAATCCGCACTGGGCCCGCGTGGACGACTAAGGCCTAAATACCCTATACGGGTAGGCTCGTGCCCCTCGGTGGGGACGTTTAATGAGCTGATGATGAGATGATGATGACTGTGTGACTTGTTGGTAAAAAAGAAAATAGGTCTAGTCAACGATTCACTTATGTGACTGGTTGGGAATTATTTTACAACTTTGAAACAGTGATACAGGTTACAGTGTGACTTGTCCGGAAAAAACAAAATAGAATTTGTCAACGATTCACATATAATATGTGACTGATTGGCAATTATTTAACAACGTTGAAACAGTGTTACAGATTACTGTGTGACTTGTTGGGAACAAACGAAAAAATTGGCTTAAGAGTGCTTAAGGCTTAAGAGAAATGATCTAAGAAAGATCTCCCAACGTGTTACAGAGTGACAAGTTGGGAAGTGTTTTACAAAAAAATCCAAACAAGATGATACAAACGAGAACAAGGTCACCTTTATTTTGCGCCAGATATATCGGTGTTACCTATAACATAATCCAATTAACTGTTTTTCAAAAGCATCATGAAAATCCAATTTACATTGTTTTGATTGAATATTGGTTTGATGGAGTAACTAGCGATCTGGTTGGATAGGAAAGAGATGGTATCGGAATCGATTATAGCGTTGTACAAACACGTGTGAGGTAATCGAACTCTTGTTGTTGTATTTGGTGTGGGTACCCTTGTG
Source organism: Leucinodes orbonalis (assembly GCA_019425675.1). NCBI lineage: Eukaryota > Metazoa > Arthropoda > Insecta > Lepidoptera > Crambidae > Leucinodes > Leucinodes orbonalis. The sequence continues at coordinate 64,079 of PQWD01008196.1, forward strand.
TGTATGTGCGTAATGAAATAAGCCCATCCGTAATCTGTGTACGCATACATATAACAGCCAGTAGATATGTTTCGTTAAAATCAAAATTATTTTTTATTTCAGGGTTGACTTGCATTATCATTATCAGCTCGGTATACGTCCCCACCGAGGGGCACGAGCCTACCCGTATAGGGTATATTTACCTATATTTTCAAAGCTTTAGTATGAGGATAGGCATTAGTCTTCCAAGTGGGTTCAGTGCGGATTAGGCGACTTCACACACAGCCTTTGGATTTCTTCGTAGGCGTGCGTAGGTTTATCATATTTTCCTTCACCGTAAGAAAGTCAGATAAACTTACATAATTTAGAAAATTCGTAATGACATTGGTACGTTTTTTGTGATATCTCTCCGGATGAGTTGGTTTTGTAAATGTAATTTTGGATTGCGTTTATAGGGTACACCTACGGATACCTTTAAGTAGTATCATGGTTCCAAAGTTTTAAAAGACTGTAACACTAGCTTCTGTGTAAAAGATTAATCTTCTTAGTATATTTTTTACTAGGCGTAGGCGTTTGTTTTTTACGAGATAGAAAGCAAGCACGACATCTTTTATTAATCTGGCGGTAACCCTTTATTACACCTTCAATCCCGATAAATTTATCATAGCGCAGTTGCAAACTTATATAATATTTAGATGTGTTCACACTGTGCTCAGCTCAGTAGCTAGTGATTACACTCTCTGTCTCATGCTTTAGATTGGTACACAGTTATACTGAAATCTATGCTGCTATCGTACGACAAATAGTAATATTGAGGTACACTTGCTAATAACCTCTTTTTGTTTTCGAAAGGAGTTTTTGCTGTTGGCCGCAAATGACCTTTACATCTTCGCCAGGCAAGTGGCGAGCGTAGATAACTCAAAGCTCAAAAAGTTTGCAACGAGTTATCAAGAGAGGATCTCAGACACGTTGTTTTGAATAATTACAGTCCAAAACTGGACTAGGTCTCCTCCATTCTACGCAACCTTTCCTCTTACAGTTCCATCTTTTTTCAACTACAAAATTAAATTGTACCTCGAATAGGACCCTTTTTTATTTAGCTGAGATTCACATAAATAAAGGGTGTGAAAGAAAACGATAATTTGTAACACGCAATAGGACGAACTGACAGACCGCAAAACCTCAATCAGTGGAATTGCCAAATCACAACGCCTCTGGCGGGCAATCCGGGAGCCCTCCCCCTCTCATCTCGGTTACATGATTGTTCTCCAATGCCCGATTTCAATTACAGGCGCAGATTATGTCGTATTATACACCCGGTTGAATGCGGCACGGTACGGTCAAGCCCTTTGGGTGGGTGCCGATATTACCTTTGCAATGTATTTGAATTTACAAATATAAAATATCTATTATGCATTTAAAGATGCGATGAAAGTCCGGAATCTAAGTACGGATATAGTACATTTCAATTGATATGAACATTAACATAATATATCTTTGGGCAGAAAATATAAGGCTCGATTGGAAATATGATTAGTTGTTAACAAATATGTTTTAATAGTTTAAACATAAACAATGAAGGCATAGTATGAGTAAAAGCCGTTGGAAGAATCAAACCTTATCATACATATATTATATATCATAATACATAGTATTGTATTGTATCATGATACTAAAACCTAGGTATGAGGCTGAAACTGGCCGAAAAATTCTTACAAAAAAAATGCGGAGCCCAGGGACGAAAAAAGACTTGATCCTGAAAAAGGATGATTTTGTTTATTTTTTTTTACTGCATCGTGGAAATCGTTTGTATTTTTGAACATATTCTGTAGAAAAGTCTTTTTCGTCCGGCTATCGCGTTTTTACTGCTACAATTTTTCTGCTGGCGGTTTGAAATCTGTTATTATAATAAAGTGCTATTAGTCGTAAACTACGCAAACAGACATCAAATCGTAAACATACATTTATGATTTAAACATTCTTATGATTTTTGAATCTATACATTTTCTGGATTCTTCAAAGTCAAACAATAACTAATTGAATTTATTAATACTCATATTTCACCGTCTACCTTGATGTCTTCACTTTACCATTTCAAATGTTTGTTTAAAAATAATTTCAACATTTTGATTGCAATTTCATGTAGCAAAAGTTAAAGTACACAAAGCTGTTGTGTAACTTCAAATATTTGTAGGGTTTCGAAGCCCAGAAATTTGTAATCTTGTTACATTAAAAAGTTATTTTTGAATATTGTCTAATGTATTTGATTCATAAGGCCACCGAAACAATTGTTTTGATCAAGTAATCTTTAATATTAGTCATTATATCCCATTTATATTATTTATTATGTTCAAGTCTTCCATACTAACATACCTTACTCGGCGACTTCCTTTAAGAAGCGATGGTAGACTTATTTTTGTTACTTTAGCAGCCGGTGAAAGTCCTCTAGTCGACATAGACTTTCCTATTCTACAATAGTTATGGATTTTGGTACAATCGAGCAGTCGATCTCGTGCGTAGCTGGTTGTAGATAGCAGTACCCATACATTTTTGGATAAGTGAGTAAGCACTGCTACCCGGATAGTGATTGTGTCGCCCTAAAATCTGCTATTATGCTGGGGGCCACACTAACCGTTAAGGTCTAACTCCCATTGCCGCGATAATTATTGCGATAATTTTTAATACGGGGAAACTATGGTGATGGTTACATTTGAAATATACGTCCATTGACACGATAATTAATGGCATTTCCCGTTAGTGTGGCCCCAGCATTACGGCACCTGAAGAATCAGTATGTGTGATGTTTACTGTAATTTAATGCTTATAAAACTACCTCAGGACTCGAACATATTACCAAACAAATAATATCATGGATACAAGCAACACGTTATTCATATGAATAGGAACGTATTATGTCGAATAGTTTCAGTATAACAAACACGGATGCAGCTCTCGCGGGGTGTACGCTATGCATTAATGGAAACAACTGGATTAGTTACGTGCCCTGCCTTTGGTAGCAAATAAATACAAACACAAGTATGTGACGTGCAACCGCTTAAAAATTGTGTTGTACATTTGCTTTGAATAAGGTAATCTACCTTGTATTTTCTTTAATGGGAATTTTTAATAAGAAATCATATGTTATCGGCGACTCGGCGTGTGGTCAGGTCTTTAAGACAAAATATAACAGTGTAATGAGTTTATAGTTTGCGTAATGAAAATGAAAATTCTAACAGCCATTTAGGTTTTAAAAGCTAAATAGGATAAAATGCATGCATACATATAATTTTTGGGTTTTGTAGTTTAATTTTTCAAACAGGTAACACTAATTTTTTAATAGGTATAGACTACTAATAGTACCTACTTTTTGACGCATACATATTCGTTAAAAAATTACACAATATTCTGACCAACTTTAAATTAAAAGAAATGTGCAGTAGGTATTGATAAGTATCTGATTTTACGTATATATATATAATATATACGTATATATTGTGAATGAATCAATATAATACGTAAAATCAGATACGTTTTCGGTCATGGCGACCACAGGTTCTAACTTTACATTTACTGAATCGTCTACGATTGTGCCAGTAAAATATGAAGCCATAGGCCCGAACAACAGAAGTGGGCATTCACCTTTGCATTGGGCAGAGGAAACAGTAACTAGTGAAATAAAAAGTTCTAAAAGACCAAACATATTCTGCCGTCTAGGGTGGCGGGCAGTGTAGACAGAAAATAATATCTATGTAGGCACTGGTTAATTTCAACACTACATCTGTCATTGGAAGGGGTTTCATTTATCAACAGTTCAGCGAACTGGTCGTCACATGTATGTTATAAAATAATATAAAAAATATATTTTATCAAGTAAAAAAAAAGATAATAAAGATAAATCAATCCGACGTAAATATTCATCGCAGTGTAGATTGAACCCGTCGACCCAGTGCCCTATATACTAATACGTGGATTAGCCCTTTAAATTGATAGTTGTGGATTAAATGGTGCTATAATATAATTATTATTAATTGATGATGTAATTAATACTCGTAGGTAAACCGATGATCTAACCTGAAAGGTTAGATCATCGGCAAGAGAGGTAAGTTATATAAACAGTTAAATCTTTACATTGTTCAAAGGCGTTTTTGTCATGATCATCAGCTCATTAAACGTCCCCACCGAGAGGCATGAGCCTACCGTAAAGGGTGTATAGATAGGCCTGAGTGTCAACGGGTGCCCAGTGCGGATTGGCAGACTTCATACACAACCTTCGAATCTCTTCGCAGGCGTGCGCAGTTCCCTCACGTTATTTTCCTTCACCTTTTTTGAAAATGTATTTTTATCAACAGTGAAAAGATTTAAATGAAAAATCAAAATACGCTTTAATTAAATAACAAAAGTTTTCTGAATTCGAATGAACCTAACACAAAATCTCAACACCTCAATCATATCTTAGTTAATTAACGCCATCTATTGAATCATTCAATTAAATCCAGTTATTTTTTATGTGCTGTGCCATACATCAAAGCGTTTATATTCCGAGTTGCCCACAGATACAGCCCGGCGAGCGAGTATTAATTATGCAATTGTCACAGTTTTTTTTTACAATCTTTATTTAAGGAGCTTAATCACATTTGACTGCGTCGCTCCATCTTGTCCAAGCTTTTTATTTACACAAATTTACTTACATTTAACATCATATAATGTATATAAATCATTTGCCATTTTTGACAATGATTCGGCAAGAATTACATTAATTGAGCCGACTTGGGCAGAGGTGAGGTTAGATAGTGTTCTTCTACGTTGCTCGTTCCGCACACACTCCATCAATATGTGAAAAACATCAATTGTCACAGTTGATTTCGTTAAAAATATCAAATGACTCACGATTGCAAGCTCGTAAATAGTTTAACACATTTGTCAATGTGAAAAGCGTTTGCCACACAGCGACATTGAGTTTGCGCGTGAGTTATGGCGACTCTTCGTGTGTGTGAATGGACCGGGATTGGACGTGGATGCCCTCATATTTCACTCAACCACACGGAATATTATATGCTGTCCTAGATTTGGGATAAGTGTAAAACGCAGCCACTTTTTGTTGGGTAATCAATATTTTTAAATAGATATCCCACAGCGCCATCTATCCCCAAAATAAGTATAAGTATGTAATATGCATACTAATTAACGAGTAAACATACTTATATACTTTTTTTTGTAAAAACATACATATTATCAAAACATCCAGACTAATACAAATAGAGCAGATATGTTCATGCACACAAATGTTTGTACTGCCCGGGGAACCCGGAACCCTTCGTGTGATAGCCGACGTCTCAGCCATTACACCATATGGGTCGTCAAAAATTCTGTTAAAAAGCAATAAGTAGCTAAGCCCTTTTTGTACTTGACGACACTAAAACATATTTTTTCTTTAACTGTCAGCAATTTTTTTTTATGTTATAAGTGTACAGGACGGTCTGGACGCTCACCTGATGGTAAGTGATACGCCAGACCATGACAAAGCGGCATTAAAGGAGACCAACAACTGACAGACAGTTATTATCCTCCATCAATGCCGCACTGCGCCCGTCACCCGAGACAACAGATGTTAGGTCTCTTATACCCGGTAATTTCACTAGCTACAGTGCCCTCATCCCGAAACACAAAAGTGCATAACACTCCTGTTTCACAGGATGATATCTGGCACTGCGGTGGTACCTACCTAGACGACTCAGTATCGAGTCTACCACCTAGTAAATTAAAGGTCTGTCAGTGTTTTTGTGGATTATTAAGCTACCATTACATTGTACCTATCTTGAAAGAAAAAATACTTCGAAATACAACAAATAATACTAGGACTTATAAGTAGCAGTGTCAAAAATATAATTTCAGGCAACATTTAAAGAGTTCATCGTGTTCACGCTTTGAAAACACTAAATGATACACTTTTCGTAATATGTATTTAACGACGTATATCGTTTATTGTGTTCAAAGAAACGTACGAAAGCAACTAATTATCTTTACATTGTAGCCATATGAAATGCGCAATAATGAACCTTTGTTTTATCTTAAAAGAGCAATTTATCATGTTTTATATTATAACATATATCTGCGGGCATAGGATTAGTACAGACTGTAGTAACATAAGCTACTTGGTTTAATACCTATTCATGAGTACTCTAACCAAGGAGCTGTGAAGACAACTAGCACTTTTTTACTCCGATTTAACACAATGCAAGTTGTTATGTCATGTAAAAATTAAGTAGAAACGAACGAAGTAAATAGTTTTATTTATCTCGTACCGCGAATAGTCTCTCATGATCTGTTTTAAAAACAAATTAAGGATTGGCTAATTCTAAATTACCTTAATACCTAGTTACCTTCAAACTTAAAACTTATCTTAATATTTCCTATCTGGCAAATATTTTCGATTTATTCGTAGTTTAGAAACTGATGATCTTGTTATAATATTGTATAAGGTAACAGTTAGTTTCCTTAAACAAAATAATTATTATTTTCTCTGCAAGAGTAACCCAACAAATAATACTGTTTGCGTGTCTTCCCGATACCATTCAGTTATTTTTGTTTTACAGAGGTATAAAATGTGAGTGCTCATATTTTTCGTCTCTTTAAGGGCTCCGTGAAACGGAGGCCGTAAAACGAAAGGTACTGTCCCAGTTACAGTTGGAATTATGTGTTATGTGAAGTATTATTAGGCTTTAAAATGGTGAATGAATAAAACTTTTCATGGCTCTCATGTTGTCTTATACCATCTAGGGCCTATTTATCTTGTTGAAATTTGATTGTTAATTTCGTACATAAAATATCATAACAAAATGTGACAACAGTGTATTTGTTATGACATCTAGCTCGCTACTTACATTTTTACTATTTTTTTTTAAGTATTTCATGAAGCATGTATATTGTATTCCGTGTTAAAACCTTGGTGATGACGAATCGTCTCGCAAATTATGAATGACACTTTTAAGATTTAATGAAATATTAAAAACGCCCTAAATTATTATCTACATAAAATGATAAGCCTCTCACAGGCCTCAATTGTGTATTCTAAGACATGAAAATAAAATATTGAATATATATATTAATTTTTTCATATCCTATTGACAACTTTTTTATTTTTTTATGTTATAAGTGTACAGGACGGTCTGGACATTCACCTGATGGTAAGTGATACGCCAGACCATGTCAGGGCGGCATTAAAGGAGACCAACCACTGATAGACAGTTATTATCCCCCATCAACGCCGCACTGCGCCCGTCACCCGAGACAACAGATGTTAGGTTCCTATACCCGGTAATTTCACTAGCTACAGTGCCCTCATCTCAAAACACAATAGTGCATAACATTCCTGTTTCACGGGATGATATCTGGCACTGCGGTGGTACCTACCTAGACGACTGAGTATCGAGTCTACCACCTAGTTCTTATTTGTAAGAGTAATTACTAGGTGAGAGAGAGATACTTGTATAGCTCTCATCATGAATGGCTTTCTGACTCGTGTTCCTGCCTTTTATAGTGTTAAAGAAAATATGGATCGCCAATTTGAATTAATAATTTTTTGAATCTTTATTTTTATTTATATTATTATGAAACTGACATAAGGATGAGGCAATAGAATTGATATGTACTGTAAGAATTATTAAGAATGATATTTATTTGTTATTTTTCATTAAAAAAAAACTAATCATTTTTGTTAAGTTTTATGTTTGCATGCCTGTGAGCAGGCTAAAAACACTGGGCCTATGTTATATAATACCACCAAAATATCTACTGTGTTTTCGCAAATAAAAGCTTTTGTCTTTTGGCCATGTTATTTTATATTAAAACAGCGTTCACCAGTCAAATTTTTGTACATTTCGCGACATCGAGATTGTATAATAGAAACATATTTATATATATCTTTGTAGTCGTTACAAATGGAATTACCAAATAAAATTACCGAAATATAATATTTTTATGACAATCCAAGAATCTAGTATTCGTGAGCTGTCATATTGCTAAAACAATATCTCTAACATCCTTTGAAAAAATGTCTTTGACGTAAATAAATTTTCTACAAATAACCGAAAAACTTGGTAATTGCTTTCCTCGGATAACATTATATGTGATATTTATGTTAATATTTTACATGTAAATAAACACTTCAAGTGCAATTGTATTATTAATTACATTATAAAAGAACGAGTCTACCAAATTTACCTAAGCTGCGTTTAGCGGTCAGCCTCTTTTTAATAAAAACTTAGAAGCTTATTCACCATCTCTATAAAACTAGCCTTAGAACTTTATACTCGTTCCTAAGTAAACTCATCAAAGGAATTACAGTTTTAATAAATGTCTATAATATAAAACATATCATACAAGCATACTCAAAACATAACCCTTTTACCGAAGTTTAGATATAAACAATATATTTAGAAAAGTTAGCAATTCTGTCACAACATGCTTATAATAGCGCGATTTAAGAATTAACTGTGACGACATGTGTTGTGGTTATCTGCCCCACTTTCTAGCGAAGTCAAGTGTCCACCGTTAACGAGCATAAAACTTAACAGGAATCACCCAATAAATCTGTAACCAGTGTGTTGGTCGTTTATAAGTTTCGCATTTCATAGCCGGGCAACACTTGAGGTGTTTTAGTGCTGTCTGCGCAACCAGAACACCGATTAGGTTTTTCATAGCCATTTTTACCTGTCATTGTTTGATACACTCTGTCTTTGTCTTTGAGTATTATGTTTTTTTGTATCTGTAAGTGTTGTCAAGTGTTGGTAGACCAATTAAATAAATAAAAATAATAAAAAAATAGCAATTCATACTCCAGTTGGAATATACAAGAGTAGGCTTCAATGGTTTTCCATTAAAGTTCCTGAAAGAGGGATTTAATTTGAGCATTGAAATGGTTGGGGTCACTGTTGAATAGAAAACGAGGTTCCAGCAAACAACCCCGTAGAAGCAGAATTAGTGGAATCATAAAATAATGAAAACTACTAAAAGTAGGCTGTTAAAAAATTAAGAAAATTAATAGTTAGGAATTTTATTCGAGTTGTAATAATTTCTGTCGAATCTATATCAGGGAAATGCAGCAAGTTATCAAATATTTGCAGTATTTAACTTGAAAGATTCTTCGGGATGCCAAAGTACACATATTAATCTTGTGGTGAACAGGCTTACATTTTCGCCGGCCTGTAAAACTTTTTTTTTTTTTATAAACTGCTAAATAATTTGGTCACATTATTTAATGTTAATGCTCAAATATTCAGCGCAAATGATTTAATAAAAACAATTGTTTAGTGTCCCACAACTTCGAGGTAAAAAGGTAAACTGTTTGGACCAAGTTTTGGACAATATTACAAACGACGGCTATCTTTAGTTCTAGCTGCAAACGCGATTCGCCTGTTACTGTCAATTTATCGTTAAATCAATTGACAGAAATAGAAAACGAACGTATTAAAAAAGGAACAGAAACGTCCTTTTTATCTACAGTTTTTTGTATACTTGCGAATAGATTAAAAAGTGTGAAATGTTCTTCATAAAAAGGGTAAGCAAATGTGTCAACTTATGACAAGGGTAACAGTAAAACAAAAACTAACTGTATACTCTACGAGCATTGTTTAAGCAAAGACTAGGAATCGAGCGTTTGGGATTATGACAGCAATATTTTTCGTCATCTCTCTGGTGACATAAGAAAATATTAATGGCGGAACGTTGACAGAATACCGACGTACAATTTCTCTCGAAAAAGGTGTCAGCAAGTGTGACGTGTAAACAACAGTGCCCAGAAACAGTGTGTTTAACTAACGATGTTGGGTAGGTTTTATATACCATGATCAATAAGTTACATTATTTATTTATAATTAGGAAAACACGAAAACATTATGTGTGTTCATGGCACTCCTACTTTTCTCTCAGATTTCGTAGGAGACGGTCTAGGGAACATTCAGAAAAGAACGGGTTTCCAATGCTCTTAAAGGTACTCCAGCAGTACCTGTAAAAAAGGAGATGGCAGCTATTTCCGACCCGCCAACGCTTGGCTGGCTGAATTTTGCTATGTGTGCTTTTAGTGTTGGTAGCTCATCGGTGTGGAGTGAACTGTTACCTTTCGAACTGGAAGGTACATGTTCAAAAACCCCCACTTACCAATGTCTGTAAGAATTTTCGAATTTTTCTCTTACGTTGAAGGAAAACATCGTGAGGACCTGCGCACGCCTACGAAGAGATTAAAAGGTTGCGCGTGAAATCGGCCAACCCTCACTGGGCCCGCGTGAATGACTATGCCTATACACTCCTTACAGTTGGTATCGTGCCCCTCGTGGGGACGTATATGATCTGTTGATGCTGTATACGTAATATAAAAACAATGTTATACTTAGTCCACAAACAGAATTAAGGCTGTGTATGTTTTCCTTCACCGTAAGTGCGTTAGATCAACGTACATGTAATTCCAAAAATTTAAAAATAAATTGTTGCGTGGCGGGATTTGAACCTGCACACTCCAAGTTGGAAGGCAATAGCCCACACCATTGATACACCGATGCTCATTAATTATACTTATTTGCCGAAAACATGGTTTCCTTTAGCTACAAATATAATTGCGGCAAACGAACTGGTACTTTAAAACTTGCCAGTTTCGCTGATTAAAAATACATTTACTGCTTCACAGTTATTCCAACAGCTCTTCTTAGAACAAATTGGAAGCTCAAGGAGTATCGCGTAATTTTTAACTAAAAAAGTGTTCTTTTCATTAAAGCTGAATAGGTTTTATTATCTGGCAAAAACATTGTATGCTTTCTTTCGTAAAAGGATGTAATTCCCTGTTTGCTTAAATTATTTGTGGCTCATTTGGAGTGGGATAAAAATCATATCTGTATTCATGCTTGCTTCTGTAAAATAACACCCATGTTGTATGAAGTTCATTTGTTCGAATACACTTGTTGCATTGTAGAATATGTATATTTTGACCTATCTGCGTGATTACTTTGAAAAATCGTGGCTTGTTCTAAGAAGTTGGTTCGCTTAAAACCTAACGTAGGATAGGACATCCTCAGAACCAATGGACCGACGATTTATGAACGGTCGCTGTTGAAGGCTGGATGAGGAAGGACCGGGATATTTGGGGGGGGGGGGGGGCGTATGTCGGTTACGTAAGATGTTTTGGAGAGTTTGTGAGTGAGTTACAACATAATCTCATACAAATCGACAAATGTTATGTACCTATTTCACTAATTCAGTCGATAAAGAACTTCAATACTTAGTTTCAATATGTATAAAACTAAATCAAATAATGCCCTCTCTTTCTTAATTAAATAGGTCGAAAGCTACGAGCAATACTGTAATAATAAGATCTAATGAATTGAATCCAGTTCCGTTTCCTGCTCTGGAACTCGCCTAGGGGGTGTGCTGTCGTCTGCTTCTTTCGATATTAAATTTCTTCGAAACTAGATTACTTATTTAAGTTGTCTTTAAATAAATTAATTTAAAAGTATATCTAGTAATATTGCAAACATGGAAAGTTATCTATCTAGATATGTACAGATGGCCTGAAGATCTATTTACGGTGGGGTGGTTAGCGGATGTATTGCGATTCTTAGTTAGTAGAAGACATTGTTAAACTAAGGCCTACACCTAATGCTACGTTCAGCACTGAACATAATAAGGCTGTTATGATGATAATGCGCATGAGGTTATATCTTCATTATGATAATTCTAAAACGTACTGCTCAGTGCACATACTTTGCACACAACTACAGGGAGATCGGGCTGTAATCCACCATGCATCCCGGGTCCAACGCGCATTAGGGGTGTTAACAAATGCCATCCTTAGATTGTACCCAAGACCTACGGCTAAACATGCTAATCAAAACTCGGAATCATTCTTCTTTTCAGACAAATATGAGAATAAGCCTGTCATGTACATTACAGTCATATGGCTCACTGGTGTGAACTGTTGCCTTCTAATCTGGAGGGCACAGATTCAAACTCCGCCACCTTCCATTGTGATTTAAAATTTACGAAATTATATGTACGTTAATCGATAACAACTAGTGTATAGGGACTTGTTATATCAAGCGTTATTTTCATTCCCAGTTTTAGGTCCCCCAAAATGATAACGTAATTTAGGACGAACGTAATCCGCACACATTTTAGGATAGCATTATCTTTAAGTAGAGTGATTTTATGGTGATGTATGCCACATTGTCTTTTTGTATGTATGCTGTTCAAATTATATAAATACTCATCTATAAGAACCGTCGTTGAGACTATATTTTGCAGAATAATGTATGGGATTAAGTGAAAATATGATTATAATTGTAAGTACATGGCCAAATTTATTTAATGTTTTATGATTTTAAGGGCTGCCTTCATTAAACCAATTTCGGTAGTAAAATTTATATTCACCATAGTAAATAACCAAATACAATTTATATAAAATGATGTTTATTTTCATATATATATATTTTCATATATATATGTATAGTTCCCACTCAATAAATAATATTATGTTTCTTGCAATCCTATATCTAACTTACTCGCCACTAGTCCATATGGAAAATATATTCCAGTTTGGTCCGTGTACTTGAAGATATGCAATTTTCGAACCTAATATCATGGTTATAGGTGCTATTTCATGAGGCGATGCAAGCCGTCGGTAAAACTTCGTAACACTCACTGATACTAAGTTGTGCCCGAGCTGGCAAACATCGGATTATGTAACTTTGCCGAAGTGGGGGACGTTAATATATGCTGAGCATCAGCCAATCATCTTATCAAAAGCCTTGACTTTTTGAAAAGGGCAGAGGCTACCAACTTTTTTTTCTTTAATTCATTTGTGTAGGCAGACATGTTTCCCTGAACAAAAAAAATACCAGGTATTAATTTTGGCCTGCTTATTTAAAATGTGTTTATGAAATGCGATGATTGTCTATTGAGATCCCAACGGAATACAAATATGAAAAACTGATAATGAAAACTACCGTTACTATAAAATATAGATCAAAAAGTCGACTTGTGGAAAATATCAATAAAAAGGTGTAGATATACAAATTTACAAGAACTAAATTAAACGTGCTTGGTATTATAAGTAGACTAATAAGTAATTAAAACATTAATTTAGATAAAATTATGGCTGGGAAAAAATGATTGATAAGACGAGCTATGAGATTATTCCCTGCTGCGCTGATCCCAAGTACCTAATCGAGGAACAGGGTAAATAGACAATAATAAGACGATTATGTTGGTAATTCTGTAAGTGCTTAGTTGTTTCAAGATATTTGCAAATAAATAACAATTTTATTTACGTAGGACGCTTTACGTAAATACCTAAATGTTTACCAATAAACATTTGCAAAATAATAAACAACCAATTATAAAGGGCCGCCTCTCGCATAATTCCTTAGAGTCTTAAGTAGGTCCTTGTACTAAAGATATGAAATCCATGCTTTTTCAAATTCACACCTACGTAATACTTGTTTTTAGGAATAACAATTTAAATCCACGATACCTTTCATAAAGCGCTAAAAGCATCGATAAACAACTTTACTAATTACATCAAGATAGTTAAACTTTTGCAATTACTCGAGCAATTTATTCCTGTTTCTTAACAGCTGTGGGCAGAGAGAAACAAAACACCGCCTTCGAATAAGAACTCATATCTTATTGTTAGTTGTTAATAGATAACTAGGTATTGCTTGCAACTTGGCGGTGGGACTTGCTTAACTATTATATATTTCTACGGGTTCAAGCTCATTTAAAGTATTGATAAACCATTAGGGTGTACCATGCGTATAATATGCGTTGTAATGGTTGAGAAGTCGGCTATTTCATCGAATGTTCTTGGTTCGATCCTGGGGCAGTACATGGATATGTTTATTTGTATTGGTCTGGGTGTATGATATAATATATGTATACAATATATGTAATTACTTGTAGTACGAAATCCTTACCTAAATTGGAGTCAGATGGCGCTGTTTGAATGTCGTTTATTAGTAATCGTAGTTTCATAGAGTATATTATTTATTTATTTCAATGAAATAAATACTCTCATTTTGTATCACCATTCCATATCTGTAGCACGGAATGTCCAAATCCACACCAGGCGCTTTTCGTCAGCTTTTTGATGCGAACTGCTTAAGAGTGGAATTTCATAGCCTGGCCCGTTTCACGGTCAGAGTTAATAGACATTTTAAGGGCGTGTAGGCTGCAGCTTTGTCTTTAACGTCACCTACCATTGGGTAACCTGGCTGTCAAAATGCTTACCGGTTTTATTATGACCAAGTATTAGTTTTCATTTCTTTAATTAGTTTAGCTGTATAAATACCAATGACCTTATTCTGAATGTAGAAAGAATAACAAATGCGGTATTTATTCAGATAAATAATACCAAAATAAATAAGCATAATTAATTATTAATCTACATATATTCATATATTCTTCCTTTCATATATTCCACCAATGCCTTATATTCAGAGCTTAATCTTTTACGAGTAAGACAATTATTTATTGTTGATGCTAGTTGTCTCCGATCTGGCGTTAAGCCAATCCCTTCAGGGAGTGGGAGACGTATTACTAATTTGGTTGTGCCACGTATTAAAACAAGTTTTGCCAAAAGATTCCCTCGTTACTGTCACGTCTTAGTTTACAATACTGTTTCTAAGAGATGCTGTTTTAGTGATTTCACTGTAATGGAAGCGAAATTAAAGCTAATACAGTTTCTACAAAGAAACTCTTGCCACACAAGCTCTTGACTATGACCAAACTGAAATTCTCATCCCAAACTGAAAGTAACTCATACAGATTAACATACCTATATACTCACAAACTAGCACACTACTCATTAACTTTTATTATGATCAATTTACTTAATTTATTCAATAAAATTCTGTAATCCATTGGAAATTCGTATCCCAAGATACAGAACTCCTTGAAATTACGTGTTCTTGATTATTTTAAAACTTGTAAACTTATTTATATCTTAATTTTAATTCCGTTTCAATAAATAGATTCTTTCTTTTTTTTTCTTTTAATTATGTTCTCATGTATAAACATATCCGAGCAAATACCTGCAAATATTACAATAAATATTTTGTTACGCGTTTGTTGTTGTAACAAAATGTAACGCCTACGATGGATTCGTAGTCACCGTAGCAATGAGTTCATAGCAAATCGTCACCTACTCTTATAATATGAAATGGATTCGTACACGTTTTAGTAATTTGAATTGAAATGGATACGGTCAACACTGTGGCCACACAACTAAGCGGCTAAACCACAGACATCGGAATATACAATTAGACTGTACAAGCCGCCAAGTTTATAGGCAGTCTCAGTGTCGCAATTTCTTTTCGGTTCTTACCTGTGAAAAGTTATTATATTTCTTGGTAAATTTACTGATTCATTGCGATGTTGGTATGTTACAATTGCACAGGATGGCATTTTGAAAAAAAAACGGTAATTACTTCTAATATTCGTGCGTCTTGACTCGTCTCACAGAGCGTAAACTGGCAGCCAGTGTATGCTCGTTGAGCTTACATTTGTCGCACTTTAAACGCGGCTTGCCCCATCTCCTGTATTGGGAAATCTGTGGGCTAAACTAAGGTCTGCCGCAATGCTTTTCAACATTCTGGGGTTTCGGAGTGTAATTCTTTAATTCGAGTTGGAGTTCATAATTGAGTATTTTCTATGTATAATATGTATGTATTTACAGAATAAAAGTATATTAGTATGTTTATACGTTGTTTAGTACCCAAACTACAGGCTTCACTTGGGGCTAGATGGTGCTGTGTGAATGTCAGCGAATATTTATTTATTTATAATAAGTACTTATGAAATTAAGAATACAATACAAATGATACATTAAAATTAGCAACAAAACAATCCGAAGTGAAAATTATATGTGACCGTAGTATAGGACGCCCTTATAAACTTGATCTTTATTATCAATGAAGGCCATTGGAGTCTTTAAGCAATAAATCAGTCATTCGACTCAAAGGACCAACTACTTGCTAAAAGACACCAATGGAGTCTTGATAAAGATCAAGTTTATTAAGATATTTGCAAACCAGAATGGACTGCGATACAATTCGATTATTTTTAACGACTAACTTCATAATGTTAAACTACATGCTTCTTTATCTACTAGTTAGTTGTTTAAAGATAGATATCCTTAAACATATTAACTCAGTGCCTATAATAAAGCCACTCCATACTGCAACGTTTAATACATATCCCATATAGTATATTGGCGTTGCAAACCACCGTCGGAACCTAGGCCACACAGCGACGCGAGGCGGAAATTAAACGAGAAATTAAGTCTCATACGCTGAGCACCTACGTTGTAAAATCGAAGACAATGCTCATTCAGTGCCGCCGCACGAACTTGTGCTTGAGAATTATTTACATTCACTCAAAGGATTGCAGCGCCCTTTACTTGTTAAAAGCTCATAACATTGTATAACAGCTTGATATATACTACACTGTTTTAGTGATGTCACGTAACAAGCCATTGTGCATATTATTTGTATGTACATATAGAATTACATTATGTTGGTTTTCGACTCTGTCAAATCTAAGTCTAAAATAATCATAAATATCCACTGACATTCACACAGCGGTTTTTAGCCCCAAACTAAGCATTCGCCTTTAATGTGTATACTGAACAACGGATAAACATGAAATACCTTTTTTTTGTAAATAAATATATGCTGAGAGCGTCGGTGGCTCAGTGGTGTGGACTGTCGCCTTCCTACCGGGAGGGCTGAGGTTCAAATCCCGACACGTACCAATGTATTTTCGAATTTTTGAAAAATATATGTACGTTATCCGACGCTCTTACGGTGAAGGAAAACATCGTGAGGAAACCTTCATGCACGCCTGCGAAGAGATTCGAAGGTTGTGTGTGAAGTCGTCCAATCCGCACTGGGCCCGCGTGAACGACTAAGGCCTAATCACCCTATACGGGTAGGCTCGTGCCCCTCGGTGGGGACGTTTAATGAGCTGATGATGATGAAATATATGTTATATGTACATAGAAACAAAAATGTTTCTACTGTTATTTCGTGACAAATTAACCCTACTAACTCATGGTGTACGGTTTGGTTGGCTTGATGATGTTGATTACTAGATTAGGGGGATTACCGCCATCTTTAAAAACAGTCTTTCTTAATGATACGTCAGCGTTTATGCACCAGAAAAGGCAAAGTAATATTGGTGCAATACTATTTTAAGAGATAGTAGTAAACCTCCAGGGGGAAAGTATTATTCGTTGTTTGAGAAAGCTCCTAGGAGTAGGTGCTGTTCTTAGCTATGATAGCAATAAGTAAAAAAATGGTAGTTATGCCAAAAATGGTTTCTTATTTTCTGTGCAAGAATTACATGAGTCACGTACAGGCTAGACTGCTTCTGGTGCAATAAAAGTCTACGGCTGCGTGTCCCTTGGAGATTCCACCGACTCCCATTACACATCTTAATCTCGCGATGACCTTACAGCGTACGTGCCTTACAAATATAGTCATATTGTAGACTTACTGCTGAGAAAATGTTCCGTGGACAAATTTGACGACCTCCGTGATGGAGGATCACATTGTCGTGGCGTTAATTAAAAATGTTGTACGTCTTTGTTTATATTTATTCACCTTATCATTTATACATTCAGTGATACAATTACAAAATGCATGAAAATTTAAGTACAAAGGCATTGCTTTTTTTTTTCCAATTTCTAATATCTTTTTTGAAAGATATTAGAAATTAGAAGAATATCATCCTATATAGAACATGTGACATTTGAAATTGTTTGATCTAATTGTAAATGCAGTGATTTTTATTACTGATGAAATAAAAATATACGATGTACCTATCCCTTAATTTGGCCCCAAAAATAATTTTAAGGACATTATTTGTCAAAATATTTAAACATCAGTCCAGCAGCCAAAGCAAATAAAAGATAATTAAAACTCGGAAATTATTTTTATTTCTATTTGCGGTATTTCAATAAGCAAAGGACTTCCAAAATCTTTTTTAATTTACTTCTGCGTCGTTTTAATAACATCCTAAAACACAACATTTATTTGGTTTTGTTGCGATTTTATGTATACAGCTTCCGTTCGGCGTACCAATACGAAGGTAGAAGCAACAATACTGCTACGAGTATAACCCAATCAACTCATCGATATTGACTGTGCCTGTTTCAATGCATATAGTAAATATTTTTACATATACACTCACATATTGAACGTTTTACTGTGCATGGTAACCGGTTGACTTCATATAGTTGTCAGTCATTATTGGTAATTGTTATATATGTAAAAGTGGGTAGTTATAAGTTTGGTGCGCGGCTGCGTCCCCACCGTCTTAGAGATATTAAATCAGTGTGTTTCTAGCTACGTTGTTTGATTAACGTTATCCCGATCACAAACCCAACAATAATATTGTGATTTGTCTGCTAGTTAATGCATCGTGTTAAAAAGAATCCAAAGCCTACAGCTAGCTTTACTCCTCAGTTTCAGGCACCACATAAAAGTAGCATTTTGTAAAATCATCAAACTATTTTTATAAAAGTTTAGAACTAGTATTGGACATATGCTGCCGTGGTCATTTTTTCCCACTTTTAAAGGGGAACTTTTTCCACATTCATGATTTCTGCCTAACTTTTCTGTTAAATCATATTTTTCCGTTTATGCAAAAGTTCTATTGCCTGCCTACGTTTATTAATTTAGAGTGACGTTATATAGGTCGGCTATCGCCTGCATCAAAAATGGAGTATTCATTATTATAACACAAACATATTTTTTCAATTCAAACTAGTACTAAAAGTTCCTGTGAAAACGCGTTCTGTCAAACAATTTCTTCAGCTCTGTAATATAGTCCTGCAAAATTAATTAATAAAATATAATGAAATACATAAAATAGCTCGAGATGCAGGGCGATTAATGTCATATCAGGTGAGTTGGACGTCGAAGCAGTAGAGCTCTGGAGTCAGTTCACATTTTGGACGTTTAATGAGCTGATGATGAAAATCTTAAAAAGCCTTTGATCTATGCATCTATTTTTTCGTAAAAGTCGCTAATGGCAGCTATATGGAGCTCCAAGGATAACGAAATACTGGGCTACCTGACGCAAAGTAAAGAAATATGTCCAGAAGAACACTATTGTAATTAGAATCAATTCGAAAAAATAACAGGCATATCGTCTATGTAAGGCATATCAAAATGTTGTTCATCGATTTGTTAATGTTATCAGGTTATCTAATGTTTGCTTCGAATATTTGTCTTTGTGTAGGCGGTGTACTAAAATAGGGAGATAACATAAACTGAATTTGTCAGTAATGTAAAAAAACTTGCGTTTTAAGCAGCGTATAACGTACTAGAGTACAAACTTTCGATATAGAATGGCTACAGGGAGAGGAGATTTGTTATTATTTCAGTTGTTTCTGTGGCCATAGTCACTGTTGCTGTGAATTTAATATTTTTAAAAGGAAAACATGATTTAATTATCATTTTTTTATAAGTAACTTTTTGCATACCTTGGGAACTTTTTCTCAATGTAAAAAAGGTCAAAGAGAAACATACAATTTATATGTTAAAAATATCATGACTTACAAATGAGATAAGCATAGTTAATTCGGAAAATGATAGTAGTTCTCGTCCAAGCTTAGTTCTGAAACTCAATGCCCCAGTGGCCAAAGTCTATATATTGTGATTAAAGTTCTAAAAGTATACAATATACAACGAACTAAAACGCTAACTTTTACATATATAAATTGATATCTAACCGCACTTAGGTTTATAGCTCACACCATTTTGATATTAACACTCTTATGATAATGGGAATATGCACGTCAAACCTCTCAAAGTCAGCCATTTTTAAATAAAAATGTGCGCTAAACCTTCACGAGCTAAGCGTTTTCAGCTTATCTGAATATTGATTGGCAGCCCATCGGCATATTGAGCTATCGAAGCGTCGAAAGCTCGTGTCCCCGGCGTGTTTATTCATTCACTGGACTGTGTTATAGATTCAGCTTTAGTAATACGATATATTGATCTCTGCTGTTTAGAGTGTAAAAGTTACTTTAAATTCCACCTCGGCTCCAAACCGAGGAATACAAATAATGAAAGTCGATTCGGTGCGATTTTCGCAGTTACGTTAGCTTATGCTCATCATCGGATGAGAGTTTCAGGCCTAACTTTTTTTGCACCAGTTTTTATAGCATCGCAACATGTCAAAGTAAAATAATTGAGTTTTGATTGAGTGAAAGACCATTTACCATCAAGTAATTCGTCTGCTAGGTTGGTGAAATAAAATATGATGCTGGCTACAATTAGCATTCAGGATATACAATGCCCAAAGGTCTACAAAACTCATTCGGGTACCTTGTGGGAAACCACATTTCCGAGTTACTAGAAGGCAGTGAATACAAATTACATGTCTGTAATTTTCTGATTCAAAATGCTAATGTATTCTATAGGGAATGGAATTATCATTGCTTCATATGCTCCTGTGAATTGTTCTAATATGGGTTCCTCAGAAAAAATATTCAAGTCCATGACCTTAAGAACGTTATATCACTATGACAAATGAATGATGATCTAAAGCATTCATATTTTCATCACTGTAATAAATAAGAGTGACAAAATTAATAGAGTTGGCAATCAAGTTGGCTATTTTTTTTTGTCAGATCAACTGTTTCAGAAGATAACTCTCTTGGTGGTTAGTGACAGGTGTCGCCTATAATTAACATAAACAAAGAAAAAACACTAGTAAATGGTTATTCAAAGGTAAACTTTTGTTTCAAAAAAATGACTCGTATCTTACAGCAAAATACAGCGACATGAAAACGACTGACTTAGTATTGTGCAGCAAACATCATGCTTTGTGAATCTTATAGAATTACAAAATAACTATTAAATAGAACTATTTTGAAGATGACATAAACGCCATGTAGATTGTTAATTCTGTCACCGGGGAAAGTGACTGGTGTATGGTTGGTACAAAAAGGTCTAACACTACTGAAATAATTATATTAAATTAATTATTATTAACTTATTATAAATTAATTATTATTAATTATTAACTAGGTGGTAGACTCGATACTGAGTCGTCTAGGTAGGTAACCGCAGTGCCAGATATCATCCCGTGAAACAGGAGTGTTATGCACTTTTGTGTTTCGGGATGAGAGCACTTAGCTAGTGAAATTACCGGGTATAGGAGACCTAACATCTGTTATCTCGGGTGACGGGCGCAGTGCGGCGTTGATGGGGGATAATAACTGTCTATCAGTTGTTGACAACATTTTTTTGAATTTTAAAGGAGACCTCCTTTAATGCCGCTCTGTCATGATCTGGCGTATCACTTACCATCAGGTGAGCGTCCAGACCGTCCTGTACACTTATAGCATAAAAAAAATATAGGATTCCTTCTATAAATTATACACGAGTTGTGTAAAATCAATATGATTGTAAAGTGTTATATAGGCTTATTACAATTAATTTGTGTTGACTTAAAATGTCTTGAAATTCGCTTTATCATATAAGAATTTCCAAAGGTTAAGAAAATATAATTCATAGTTTATATTTATAGTTATTTACGTAGATTTTGTTTTGGCCTTATAAAAACAGTTTTGCAGGTCAGTTCACTTTGTCCGTTGACCACTGAAGTGTCGGCACTCCATCCCGCCTCCATAAACACGTCGTTACTTCTTATTACTAAAGCGCTTCATAAACTCAAATAGCAGCTAACGACCTTAGTTGTAGTATGAGAAACTTCAGACTTACGGAGTATCAAAGTACGAGGGACAAGTTTGCGGATGGTGTTCCTTTTGTATGCTTTAGTTGAGTATTTATTTATTACTTTTTCATCCAGATTTATTTTAGAAAAATCTGTCTTTGTCTTTTCTAATTGTATGTAAACATATATTGTAATTAAACATGTTACTTACTTGCATGTATTTTAAAATATTAAACTAGAAATTACGAAAATGTATATTATAAAATTTAGTAATTTGTCACTTTTCACAGTTTTCAAGTTGGGCTAACCCAGCATCTCTCGCCTTAACTTATTGCAGTTCACTATTGGTCATAGGTCTTTCTGCTTTGCGCAGATATCCCAGTCTACTTTCTTTGTCCAGCCTCTACCTACGACTTTTCTTACGTTTGCCGACACGCGGTAGCCATTTTGCAATTCAATTACTCTGTCCCATCTATAACTTAATATAACTACCTCTACAAACTCGTATAGAATAAAAACTCTTTTTAAGAATACTGAGATGCCTTTAATAATGCTAACTAACCAGTTACAAGTTTTAACTCAACTTTGTATAATAGATTACTTATATGATTTGACGACCCATCTGGTGTTAATGGTAGAGTCGTCTGCTACACCAAGGGTTCCGGGTTCAATTTCAAGGCAGTACAAACATTTGCGTACATGAACATGTCTATTTGTAATGGTCTGGGTGTTTTATATGTATAATATGTATGTATTTAGAAAAAATATATATAAGTATGTTTTTATCCGTTGTTTAGTACCCATACTACAGGCTTTACGCTTAATTTGGGGCTAGATGGCGCTGTGTGAATGTCAGTAAATATTTTATTATTTGATTAATATATATAAATGCAAAAGTAGACCACAACACTATATACATATTTATGACCTAAAAATCACACTCTGTAGTATTTAAACTAACCATAAAACACTACACAAAGGTCCAGAAATATTACCTGCTAGAATTATTAAAGTTAATTGAAAAAGATAATATTCATTTGCGAATCCCAGAAAACAAACAAGCATTATAATTAATTAATATCTAAAACCTTGTTTGCTTTCTTCATCAAAAATCATCTTGTCTAGTTGTTTTGGAATAAATATGCATTTAATTTAAGCGTAAAGGTTGTTTGTTGCATGCTAGTGGTTACACAAACAAAACAACTTAAGAGTGCCGTGAGGTTTACGGCCTTTTAATATTAACGTGTTTACGGTTTTTAGTGCGTAAAAGCTTTGTGCTCCGCTCTTGATTAAAAGTAACATTCCACCGCGTAGGTGAACATACATACTCGTAAATACCAAGCGTGGATATTATGGGAAATCCTTGCACTACCGTAGAGGAATACTCAATACTCAATCATTTATTGCCAAACCATAATGTACATATGTGATGTTACATATAAAGTGAAACCAGTATTATGGACCCTGTTGGGCACGCAATATAAGGACTAGGAGAGAGAAAACATAACATTTAATCTCTACTTTCAGCAGTTGACGTCATGGACTGTCAATTAAAATTTTATGTATCATACATTTTTGGCGTAAAAGATACTTTTAAGATGTAGTTACAATGTTGTAGTAGGTACTTGTATATCTTTTTGCTCTGCCTTTTAGAGTTTAGCCAACAATCAAATATCACTTATTAATGTAAATCATTATAGTAATACTGTTTTAGGAGAAAGCGGTAACCCAGCTGGGTTAATTATCGTTCCATGGAATAGGAATGATATACACTTCTCAAGTAGAGTTTTTGCTTTTATCCATAGATGGCCCCTACAGATTAAGCTGATGAGTGCAGATGGTAATATGCCTAAAACATACATGTCTGTGTTGAAGGAAGGGGCACAAGTAATGCATTGTAAGATTATGATTGGGTAAATATAACTGAAGGCACATTATCGTCTTGGATGGCAAACGTAGGATATGTACAGTTAGTTGATTTCTTGCAAATTCGTCAAAAAGGACAGCAATTAGTAAGAGTACCGTTTAAAAAAACATGTTTTCATAGTATTTCAATCAATAAAAGCTAACACAATCCAATTCTATAAGACAACTGTTTTACGAGACGTTAACTTCCAAGATGGACGCTTAGTGACGTCATCCGTGACATCACCGCGGGGTTTAGCCTCGAAGTAATATAATTATAATCCCGCCTCAGGGATTTATCCGCGTGGATATATATGGGAATTCACATTGCGAATTCTCAGGACCGGTTCACTACAGCTAAGTATGTATTTTGAATTAATTTGAGTAAACTTCTTCCTCTTTTTAACGAATAAGTACCTACAGTAAGATCTATTACAATCAGAGCAAACCTTGTGTCAGGGTATAGAAAATAAGCTATGTCCACTAAAACTGGCAAATAAATTCACCAAGTATCTTTCACTTTGGTATAATTTTGGATATTTACATTGAACAATTACACAATATGGCAAAAATGTTGGTCTAGCACATGGACGTATCATGATACTTCCATAGTCTAGCATACTCCTAATTGGTCACTTTTAATAGAGGTGATGACATTTCAAAAATGTTATTAAATAACAACCACTAGTGAGAGAGTAATAAGTAATAACTCTCACCAGGTAGCTTTCTGAATTACAACCTCATTTATTTTAAATGGAAACTCTTGTCCGCATCACAAGAGACGATTGGTTCGGATTTTAATACAATGTAAGCATTATTACAATCCAACGAGGTGTCTCCACGTCTCCATCGCATCTCATGAATAAGTGAACGCCAAACCATTTGTATGTCCGGACCACGTCCTCCACCGTAATAGATGTGTCGGACAAATGTCCTCAGCTCTTTCACGCTCATTTGCCAAACGACATTGCAAAAAGTATCTACCGATACCCGAATGCCGGATCAAATGGCAGTCGCAATGGGGAGCGTTTAACGAACGCGATCGTCGCTTATTTAGTTAACTACGAACAGAAACGTTGGCGTCAAAGTAGAACTTTATTTGGTAATAGCTATTCCGTGGTATTACCCGCGTTATATGATGATATTCTCCCACAGTAAACCAAACCTAAAATCGCTTCGTTAAGTCACGCGTCGCGCGGTAAAACATTACTTTATTTTTCCAAAATATAAAGTATTATCAAAAATAAAAGTAGCCTTTGTTTTCCTTATTTCAAACATCAGCTACCTGCCAAAAAAGTCCCGCTCAAATCTATCCAGCCGTTTCAGAGGTTACCCGATCAAATAGACAGACAGCCAAAACTTTTAAAAATTGATATTTTGGCATATTATTATGTACCGTATCTATATGCATTAAAAAAAAATATTATTTCAATATTACA
This sequence comes from Leucinodes orbonalis, assembly GCA_019425675.1. Lineage (NCBI taxonomy): Eukaryota > Metazoa > Arthropoda > Insecta > Lepidoptera > Crambidae > Leucinodes > Leucinodes orbonalis. The sequence continues at coordinate 89,134 of PQWD01008196.1, forward strand.
AGCATTTCCTCCAATTAAAAACCGACACCCCAATTTTATTTATATGTAATAGATAATAGATTTGGATATGAAATATATCTTAACTACAGCGATTGAAGGACTCATGCTTATGTTGAGGTAAACGACGCTAGGGATTTGTACTACAATAACCGTACCTACTTTGTCCTGTAGTAGTCACCCCTTTATGAGTATTCAGATCAGAAACTAATATTCACCTCACCTCCATGACGGTAACCGAACGGTGAAGCCATAAATATTTACTGATGTGAAGAACTTGTTGAAGTTTAGTGTCGGTAAAGTAAGGCCGTATAGATTCAGAAGGTGGCTATATATGAGAACTGATATCTTTTTTACAGTGCACACCTTATGTGGTCGTCTTGGCAACATTTTACAATATTGGTGGGTTGTTCTAACGATCGCTGGGCTATATAATAATGTAATGAAAAGAAACCTTGCGATGAGAAAACTTGTTTGATCTTTGATTAACAACTTGTAACTTATATCTTTGAGACCAATTACTTTATTACAAGTTTGGTGTAAACGATTTATTTTGTAGCAGAGTTCGGTATGATATTCATGAATAAAAATTTGAGGACCCTTTTTCTGGGAGTATACCTATTTTAGTATAACATCATCATAATATAGTTACAACATTATAATCGTTACGTGAAAATGTCCTTTGCTCGTAGTATTAGCGTACCAAATATAGCAAAATAATGAAATGTGATCTTTTTCGATTTTTGGTAGCTATGTGTATTTATTTTATAATTTATGCTCACAGTATATAGGTGATAGTTACATTAACACTCATACAAATAATAAAAAATGTAATGGGCGTTAGAAGAAGTGCGCAAATAAATAACTTATTTAGTTTCGTAAAATTCTTTTTTTTCTGGGATATGTTATTTTAGGTGAAGGTAGGTAGAAAATGAATCTATAATAAAAGGCTATCTTCACCACGTCGTTCAACTCCAATCAGAATGGGCGATCTAATATGAAAAGTTATTCAATCCGAACATCTCCAATGTTCAGATAATGCTGTTTGAAATATTGAGATCCTCACTGATAACGTTTTCATCGACACAAAGCGACTAGCGAGTGCTTTATAATGGTCGCAACTTTTCAAGTCCCCGGGAGCTTGTAGACGGGACTAATTATGTAGATCCCTTGAATGCCACGAGATCGTCAGAATGTACATTTGATGTGAATAAGCTATTGCGAGATTTCTTTATTTTAATGTCATATCTGATTTAAGTATTGGATTTTTCTAAAGATTGAAATATTCTGGTGCTATGAGTTTCTTAGTAACGTGTATATTGGTGTATTGGTATATAAATAATGTCAGTTTAAGTGCATTACAAATGGACGGTTGCTTCAAAGAATTCGACAGGGCCTTTCTCGAGCCCGAATTGAATAAATATTTTTTACTTTGACCTTGATTGTATGCAATTTATTGGTTTTTAAACATTTGAATGATCTATTTGATGATGCTGAACTTTTCATGGAATATTTGTAGAAACATGGGAGCTGGAGCATTAATATTTATTATTAGGACAAAGTAATTTCACAGACGTATATTGAGATTCGGCTTTTATAAACAACACAAGGAATAATAACATCAAGGACAATGTCGAACCAGTAACTGTCCATTATATACAATGTACAAAAAAATTGCGAGGTTTACCGTGATAAAAGCTTTTTGGAACGAAATATAAAACGGGAAAATATTTCTTTATTTATCATGGTAAGTTATTACGGCGTTCCGGTGAAAACATCGATCCTATTTCGTGAAAATTTTTTCATAGATTAATGATGTGCGCTTGTTTTAAATTAAATACATATTGATCTTTTACTCGGGGGAGACTTTGCATTAAGACCTCAATGATATTCTGTATATATAAAGGTGCCACCAGTGCCTCAAGAACGAACCGCGAAAGGAATACAGTTTGTAGTCTTTTTTTAGGTAAATGTATGCTTATTCGAAATATGTGTATTTGTGCTGTTGTTGCATTCGGAACATTTTTTTCGATTGTTTTGTGAGCATATCACGAATCTATACATTTTACATCATTGTAAGACCTTTGCTATATCTCTTTCTTCCTTCAAAATATTCATGTATTTAGAACAGCTGTCTTTCAGTTTTAATAGAAGAAATTAATCAGTAAATCTGATAATTAATTAATTATTAATTAAAACAAAATTATACATTATGAACAGGAAATGGATAATTTAGGACACGTACCGAATCCTAGAAAAAACATATTTATTTGAATATGATTAACTAATTAACACGTTATCATGGTATAGCAACAAAATTCTACATAAAACGAAGAGAGACTAGAAAATACGCCATTATTAAACTATAACAAGTCTCTTGAACACAAACTTCCCTTTTAGCGAATTTCTCATTACGTATTCACAATAGAGTATTTTCAGCGTTGGAAATTTTCACTACCATTTGTTAAATGCTCGATTATCCGTAATTATGCCAGTCCAGCAGATTCTTCCAATGTGATCTTTACCCAAGTCGTTATGACGGGTGAGAGGCGATGCGATAAAAGCTGAATTATCCCTTCTAAATCAGCCACCGATTGAAATTCAATGCTTTTCTTGAATTTATAGAGATGGTTTGTGTACTGATAAGCCTTTACTTTTAAAGAGCTATTTGATTCGACAGCACATTGTGCAAAAGTTCTACTAATCGCAAATAGACGTAGAATTTATTGATTTTATAGGTAAATAATAGCTTTGACGATTTGTACATAAAGTATTTGGAATCGACACCAATAATTTACTTTAGTAAATATTTGTACTGCCCGGGGATTAAACCCGAAACCCCCGGTGAGATAGCCAACGCGTCTTACTTATCATTACTACACATGAATAGTCGTATGAAAAATTTGCTTACAAAAACATATCGTTTATATTTATATCCACAGTAGACAAATGTTTTTTTTTTACTTATATATTACCTTAGCAAACAATGTGGGGTCAAATACTTGTGGGGTTTGTTGATATTTTGACCAAAGGTTAACTCGACCCTCTCACCTATGTTTAAAGGGAACGTTCGCTATTTCTGAAAAGGTTACTTTCAACACTTAGTACCGAAATTGATTGTCACCTTATCTTAGTTCTGCATGAGTTAGTCAAATATTTGATGAAATCTTTTATACGTATACTTATAAGCAAACTAAGGGCCGAATCAAGGTTATTTTTTTTAAGTTATTAAGTGAACGAAACGATTAGGATGCTCATCTTGTGATACTCGAAAGTGATACGCCTGACCATAACAGATGCAGTGGTTAAGAAAATTAAAAATTGTATTTACCGTCAACGTGGTCCGTTTCGCCCACGTCTTCGCCACTGAACTATAGTATTTACCCTACCTGTGGACAGGTGAAAGAGCATCGCATGAATGGGCCGGCATGAAGTGATACCACGGCCTTACAGAAACCGACGTAAAATATACTTTTACGTTGTGTTAGCTAATGATTTGGTAGCCATTTCGCTGTAACAATTCTTGTAAGTGCCAGGCCAGAGCCTCGTTCGCTATTTGGCAGGGTTGCATCACTATGTAGACCCGGTACTGAGGTCGTTTAGTTCACCGCAGACCAGAAAATCCAGTGATATGTGATTGTTTTGCACTTTTATGTTTCGGGACGCGAGCTCCGTAGCTAGTAAAATTACCCAGTGCGGTATTGATGGAGAATAGTCATTGTTTATCAGTTGATGGTCGCAATCAATGCCGCTCTCTCATGGTCAGACGTATCACTTACCATATGGTGAGCGTCCTAACCGACCTTGTACACTTTGCAAGATAAAATAGGGCTGGCTTAGGTCCTACAATTTTTTAAATGAGTCTCCTTAAATCCCAATCGTTATACTTTACTATTATGTATATATACTAATATGTTTTTATACTATTATGTTTTGAGCAAAATGTAGCTAGAGAAATTCCGGGTTTAAGAGTCCTTTCACCCGTCGTCTTGGGTGACGGGCACGGGCGGGATTTACGGAGAATAATTACTTTATGCAGGAATTTGTTTTATTTGCAGCTACGTACCTATGTACTTCAAAGAAGTTTAGTTGTAGTTAATTACCATTAAGTCACCGGGTGACCGTGTAATATTGCACGGTGCATATTATGGTAATAAAACACCGCATAATCTTAAGTTTCGTGTACAAAAGATGTGAATATCTTTTATAAAAATGGAGATGTCTTAAATACATAAGTATAAGCTCGCCCGTCTATCAATTCAAGACTATGCGCTTGATGTGCAAAACTAGATAATACGAAACACAGCGATAAATAAGTAGCAAATTCAGTTCGCCAGTTGAATAAAAGTAAAAAAATGCAGTATCGTAAAACAGTGAAGCGTATATCTGAAAATTGTATTACGTTGACAGACAACCGCACGGCTCCCAATATCGGTTGTTATGCAAATCAACATCTCATTTGAATTCTCTTTAGCCGGGTTTGCGTTGCAGCGCCATTTCACTATCAGCGTCATGTCGGACAGTCATTTACCATTCGGAATATTATTCGTTAAATTGTTGAATAAAAATCCAATTAGGAAAAAATATTTGATTGAGTTGAGAAATTGTATGAGCTGTACGTGTTGAATTTTTGTTTGGCTATGTGTTCTTGTGTCATTGTATGTCATTTAAATAGCTGCAGTCAGCAATTTACTTGACCGAATAGCTGTTCGGGCAGACGAGTCCTGAAATAGAGATCCACTTATTTGAATGCCTGAAACATGAAACATAACTATATCAAAAGCATAAATAAGCTTTTGATAAATAAGCATAACTATTTTATGCTTATTTAGCATAACTATTTTTATTAGATATGGATAATAGATACTATCCATATCTATATTAATAGATAATGGATAGTATCTATTATCCATTATCTATTAATCATATATTCATAGATAATAGATACTATTATCTATTAATAGATAATAGTATTAGCTATTATCCATTAGTAGATAATAGCTAATACTATTATCTACTAATATAGTAGATAATAGTATTAGCTACTATAGTTCAGGATCAGAGGCTTAATATAATTTGTTCTTTTTTCGCTATCGGAGCGGACACTGAAATTTCGGAGCTGTTCAGTATATTCTGATAATATTTTTCTAAATATCTGAAGTATATTTTTGAAGTACGTACCAACGTACTTAATTAGAGTAAAATTGATTTTGATTTAATTACTGTTTTGTTTTTGCATTACAATCAGCCAACTAGTTTAAAATATTAACATTATTTAGAATCACAGCGGAGCTCAATCTTAAAAATATTTTTTGATTTCTCAAATATATTAGACAAATTTAATGCTGGTGACCATTTAATTCGGCATATTTAAATTCATCCTGAGGGAAATTAAGGGTGAATTATGGCGGTTTGTCAGCGCTACTTCATTAACTAGGCTTTGAGGTATTCCTCTTAAATAGACGCAATTTGTCTTTTTCCAATTCGTTATACTTGACGTTTAACCAAATTTATCCTTTTTTGGGAATATCAGTGACTGAAATTTACCATGCTCAACTAAACATTCTTATTTCAAATACATTTCGTTTTAGAGATACCTATTATATAAATCTAATTATAACGTGGAAGGTCTCGGTACTAATCAAATGGAATAAAACTTAAACAAAATGAATTTTTCAACCAATCTATATCGTCTCACTGCAGGGCATAGACTTTCCACGTAGCATGGCTGCAAAGACATAACTTACACTATATATTGGTGGAGGCCAACCTCTACCTCAGTAAATGCACCAATCCCAATTCCAAATCCATTAATAGTAGCGGGCACCAATGGGTTTAGGTGTCTTCAGAAACACAGAGTGATAATATTGTTTTCAATCACCCATGCAATAATTGTCCACTGCCACTGCGTCAAGATCTAAAAATCTTTTTACAAAATAATATAAAATGAGTACCTACATCTACCCAAGGCTGCTGGCAACTTGTTCGCTACGAATGATGACCCTTATGCGCCGAACAAAGCACGTGGCAGCCTTTGGGACTCCAGAGGCGAGGATTAGTTTTGTGCAATCTACCAGCCAGAATTTTCGAAATTCCACCCTACAAAGTAACAAAGACTTTCGTATTTTTCGTTTTACCGAAATAAGGCAGACAAAAATATTACAATCATTTTTGTGGTGAAAGTAACAAGTAACTTCCCGCATACGCCAAAATAATGCCTTGTTATGTATAAGATAAAATAAAATGAAAATAATGTGTTCAAATAAATAACAAATTACATAAAACAAATTCAATTCAAAAACGTGTTTAAAAGTAACGTATTTGGGGTTGTCTTATTGTACTTCTTATAAATAAGACAAGGTAACATAAAATCAATTGGGATGTTGTTACAAGTAATTTGTCGTAATTGGCACGGTCAGATAACCGGATTAATGAAGCCATATTCCTGGCAGGAGTCACGTGAGCGTCCAGTAATTGCCAATATACTCCATTTACACGTCCGCAGATAATACTCCAATCTCGCGGCTAGGTACTCGTATTTCTTCGCTTACGTAACACAAAACTCAAACTCAAAATATCTTTATTCAAATAAATCTCTAACAGACACTTATAAATAGACAATTGTTAGAATTTAGGAATTTTTTATGACTATCACTAGTTTGGAATAAGTAGGATCTTCGAGAAGAGCCGGCAAGATACTTGATAGTCACTCTTTTAAATTTTTTACCAGACTGCCGAAGGAGGGCTATGTTTTTCAAGCACATGTATGTAAATTTCTATATTCCCTGCTGCAGTCTCAACGGATTGCCGGATTTTAGGATATGAGGCGTTAGTATTTTTGTCTTTATAGCGCGAGTGTCACTAAGTACATTAAAAGTACAAAAAATCAAAATTGCGAATATGAAACACTATTTTGTATGTTTATCGTGTAGGGTATCGTTGAATAGTTTTTCAAAAATAGTGTTAGTGAGTAAAACCGTTTTTCGATACTACGCTTTGTTTACGAAATATTGAGCTTTAAAGTGATATATTTTTTAAAATAGTAAACACATTGCTCTGAGCTGTCTGAACTTATATACCTATAAGTTTAATTTAAGTGGAACGCCTGAAACAATAAAAATGTTGTTAAAAAATAAACGAAAAACCTGACTGCTAAAAATACCCACTGAAAATTGAAAAACAAGCTCTACCATTTAGTGCAAACATTATAATATAATGTCAAGTATATAAACATTATATTATAATATAAAGTATATTATACTTTTCATGGTATTGCAGGCGGGAGACAATTAATCTTCAATACCTTTTCAAGTCGGACGTTTAGCAAATGTACCAAAATAGTTAGCTAGAATATGTAGCGTAATTATAGAAGTTAATATTGTTGCCACTTGTTTATAATATTGGTTAGAGTTTAATGAATTACCTACGCGTAACTTTAAAATAATTTATTACAAAGATTTTGTAACTGGAACACGATGTGCATAACTGTACGTAAGTAAAGGTAGATTGACTACTTTTTTAAATATTATAGGAAGTAAACAAATGGAAAACTATTGTAACGTAATACCAACGTTCATAAATATTATTACACTATAGCTCACAGAAATGTGTAGTCGGGTCTGTCAAAGAAAATTGCTCTTCTGGCAGGACATTATCGGAAATTTTTCGCCATTCAGGAGCACTTTCAAACATTTAGAAGTTTAAGAGTGGTTTTTTTTAGAGAAAATTATATTCAAATTGTTAAAGGTTACTACCACCAACATCGGTGCTTTGTCGCATGCACTAAGGACGTCTTGTCTCGCGCTCTTTTTCTGCGGTCGATTATGAACGCCCATTCTCGGGAAATGCTTTACCTGCATTTCAAAGCTAGTGGATGTAGCTTAATGAGAGGTTATAGACTATAACGGGCTATCTAAGCATACACAAGGCAAATAGTTATATCGCAAGACAAGCGCCCTCAGATATTCGCAAATGTGTTATTAAAAAAGCTCTCGCGGCACATAATTTAATAATTTTCTAAGGGGAACTGTTCCTCTGTAAACCAGCCCTGAGAAAGAGATAAACAAAAATTACATTACTATGGCGGTTCCCTTTGTCGCCCTCTCAAAGGGAAGGGCAGTCTCCTGGGCATGAGTTGTCATGGCCAATCTGAAGGTCATTGAATAGGCTTCGGAAAACTAGTTGGAGCACACAAAACTTGTTTAGATGTGGTATTGTGTGTGGTCATGACATTGATTACTCTTGTGGTTTAGCCCAAAGGATAACCTATCTGATACGTGTCCTGCATGCCCTTGTATGTAGATAAACACGGAAAGCTTTTATCATATCGTCAGATATTGTCACATTGGCTGCATTTAGGGCTGCCAAAAGTATAATTTGTAGAAATTGCAAAGAAGATTATATTGAAATAGGGATTCTACCTTGGTATAGTTCTATTATCGGCTATTGTCAGCTAAGAAGCAAGACAGGCAGTAAATTTGGTAAACTCTGTTTAAATATCTGTGTCACAACAAGACTGTTACTAATGCAGTTAAGATTAAACAATGTGAAAACTTGTAACAGTGTTAATGTTAAAATATTTGTAATTCACAATGTTCAATACATTGTGGATTACAAATATTTTATGAAACTGTAAACAACACAGCGAGTTAACCAATTATGATGATTATCCTTTAACAAAGTAGCAGCGCAACAATAAGCAAGCTTTCGGCTATGTTTAATTAATTAATAAATAAATTATTTCGTCATGAAAATAAAATCTAAAGGCATTTAAACTGTATATTACTTACTACGAATTTTAATCCACTTTAACAACCTGGAGCTTATTCCAAAACCGTAAGTCAATAATGTGATTAGGCAGATGATGCTGGCCCAAACTTCCCGGACTCCCTTAAACCTAATTAAGCACCGGATAATTAGGGAATTCTACATACTTAGCGATGTAAACAAAAACTTAATCCAACTAACTAGCCTTTGTTTACCCAGTCTTAATTGATTAGTTTTTGTTTTTCCATTTTGTTTGGGGGAAACTGTGTTGAAATGATAATACTTGTAAATTATAGAGAAATAACGCAAAAAACAGTTCTCAGTATATCTACAAACTACTAGTAATTTGATAAATTTTAAGTTTCAATAAAGCGTCGGTGGCTCAATTATGTGGACTGTTGCCTTCGTACCTTGAGACTAAAATCCCGTCAAGATCATGTGTTTCCAAATTTTCAAAATTGTATGTACGCTTATCCGACGCTCTGACGGTAAATAATAAAATATTAACGGATAAGTTTTATATTTTAATGACGCTTTGCTTACAGTATATAATAGATTAAATTGATATTTTAAAAAGAACCATATTTCACCGTATTTTCTTCATAATCAGTAGGTTTGATTGAGGAACACATACATAATGTCTCTTAGGTAAAAATTCGTTTTATCTTTAAACCGGCAGAAATACAAAACCAATAATCTCTATCGTCTGTTGGGTATGAATGGTATGGGTTTTTCATATACCTAACCTTTTTAGGCTTTGATCCACGTTACGTTCACCTGCTGGTAAGTGATACGTCTGACCATGACAAAGCGGCATTGAAGGAGACCAACAACTGATAGACCGTTATATTATCCATCAAGGTACTTTTCCCGTCATCCAAGACCGCAAATATTAGGTCTCTTTTACCAAGTAATTTCATTAGCTACAGTAGGTACCCTGATCCGGGACGATATCTGGCACTGCGGTGGTATCTACCTAGACGACTGAGTACTGAGTCTACCATATAGCAGTAACTTAAGCTTCAATTAACACGCAGACGAAAGCACAGCTAGTCTTTCATAAAATTAGATAATGTAAACGCACTTAGCATTATACTAAAGTAACCAGGCCACGTCCATTCAGGTACCGCAATGTTTGAACTTTTAAATTTAGCTCCCACCTCGGCGGTCCATTAGGGCAATGCCGACACCGAAGCTGTTTTAAGCAGACACTTCCTTGAGTAACTAAGAATAAATAGACTATAGAGTTCATTTTGGATTGGGACATTTTTGGTTTGGTAGTAACACACTGGCTGATTTCTGAACAAGCTTGTTCCTTAAGATCATGTAAGTTGTTAGTTTTGCATAAAGTAATAAAAGGATAATGTTTTTTAAAATAGGTAAAAGCAATCGCGTAGTGACATAAGATTATCAATCTTCCCATACCTATGCTGTGTGGGCATAAGCCTTGCAGAGAGACGTTATAAGGCTAGTCGAATCATATCAGAAAGATTGCCTGGTAAAAAGCAACTGTCATCTATAATAAACAAGTGACCCTTTGCAGAACATTTGTTTACAAAAAAATCTTAAAGCTAATTACTGGCGATTCCTTGTAAGCATAAAAACGCCTGTAACAAGAGAGCCGCTTTTAAGAATGGTTATTATTTTCGTAATAATTTCCTTTACAAAAGCGCTCGTTCGTACAAAATGCTTGTCTTTGTTAACATTATTTAACTACAATAGGTCACTAGAACTGTTAGTATTCTGCAATACATCATGGATTTGGATGGCACAAGATCGTCGTTGGTTATTGATGTGGACTGTTGCCTTCCGATGTGAACGGTAGGGACGTTGATGAGCTGATGATGATGACATTAAGGATTTGATGTTCATTTGGCTCACAAAATATGTATACTGGATTTTTTTTCCTATTTCATCTCTCTCTCTTGGATCCCATTGTATTTACAACAAAAATATTTTTTATTCAGTTATAATATGCGGCCAACGAAATTAACACTAGCGTTTTATATATACCCAGAAGCCCACTGAGGTCACAGATATATGGGATGACGGGGACGACCAGTACGCTCTCACGTTGTTAAATCGTGGATATCTGTCAGGGATGCCATGTTGAGTGACGTCCAATGTCAGATGCAGTTTTTGCAAAACCCAATAACTGTAGCAAGTATTTTTATTGCTTCAATACTGCTCTGCGCTCGTCACCAGAGAGACCTAGAAATGAGACCTTTTTAAGTCCTTTCATGTCCATCTGGAAACCTGTTCCATATTTACGGTGATGATGACTTCAATAGCTTTGTGTAGGATCGTGTTAATATTGTTCGTTTTATAAAATACAATAACTTCAATCACGTAAAAAAATGTGTTAACATTTGCTTCCAAAAATTTTTCTGTTTGGCATCAAATTTAACCAACCATTTGAACTGGCGTTTAGCATAAATTAAAAATTTGAAAAACCCCCGACACAAGAACTTAAGTAATTTCCCTTTAAAAAGTAAAAAATAATAAAAACTTAATAAAGTACCTAAGAATCTATTAATAATTCTAAAAAAAACCTCGCGTTGGGGGACCGCTCCTAATTATTTCTTTCTTATCTACGATATTTTTCATAAGATGGTTACCTCTTTAGGCTTTTACCCAAGACTTTTTGAAGGAATTTCATGAAAGTTTTTGAATTATTCTCTTAATTTTGTTTTTATGTTCATCTCTGTTACTTAATTAGACTATTTGTATTTGAATTGTTAGTTTAAGAGCGGTCCCCCAACGCGAGGTTTTTTAGAATTATTAATAGATTCTTAGGTGCTTTAACATTAAGTTTCTTTTTATATTTTTTACTTTTTAAAGGGAAATTACTTAAGTTCTTGTGTCGAGGGTTTTTTAAATTTCTAATTTAATTTTTATTTCATACTTTTTATAGGTACGTTAGGTTAAGTTAGAATTTAGTATATAGACAGACACGTCAAACTTATAACACCCCTGTTTTTACTTACTTACTATTGTAATGTACGAATCATTTCCTTTCATTTGATACCCCACTCGGGCATATTTGTAAACAATCGGTTTTTCATTCCCACTTTCATCCCCTATATCTTATAAACGGCTGAACCGATTTTAATTAAACTTAGCTATTGTAATGTACGAATCATTTCCTTTCATTTGATACCCCATTCAGGCATATTTGCAAACAATCGGTTTTTCATTCCCACTTTCATCCCCTATATCTTATAAACGGCTTAACCGATTTTAATAAAACATAGCTAAGAACACGCTCGATTAAATGACCTTTCAAACAAAAAATCAAAATCGGTCCACTCGTTCAGGAGTTATGGTGCCACAGACAGACACACAGACTCACACACAGACACACAAACACGTCAAACTTATAACACCCGTCTTTTTGCGTCGGGGGTTAAAAATACTCGCTTCAAGACACCCAATTTACAAGAGATAATTCAAAATGTTCCCAACGTAAATACTGGTAGAAAGTATCACGAGCTCAAAACCGCGTGTTCAAATTACCCAATCGTTTGTTTCAGTTGTGACGTGAGGGAATTAGGATCTCGAACCTGGACCGTGGAACGGAACCTGCCAGGAGTACTTCAGTGCTTTGTGGTACGCTGATACTTTGGGGAATATTTGTTCACGGGTGATATTAAAGGCGTGGGATTTTCTAGCTGGTTTGTGAAGAATAAATCCGATTTAAGTTTAAAAAAACACACCCATGGATTAAAGTACCTCATCTGACGGAAATCTGCATTAAAAATTACGCCTTACGTTAATTATGGAATAAGTAGTCCGGTCAAATTAGACCATTAGAAAAAAAAGGTAAAAACTAGTATTTTTTTTGTCTAATTAACTGATATTATATATAATTATAAATAATATTTGAAAGTTCAAAATCTTTCTCCTACAGATTATACTTATGTATAATCCGTACTTGTAGGATGTGCCGCATGCATATTGGTTAAGTGTTTACAGTAATTGTTTAGGAGATGATTATTAAAAAATGCTTTTTCCAAATAAATAAAATAACCATAAAATTATCCGAGGCAAATATTGTAGAAAAGGTAAATTAATCAATACTTTTTAGTACTGGTTTAGTTATATTTTGAGCAGTTATATTTTCAAAACAACAAATTTCCAGCTTGCTGTAGCTTTTTTGGTTTATGTAGCTTCGAATGTCTAAATTAACCATACTAAATGTAAACTTAACTTCAACTTTGCTGATTATATTCACCAAAAAATATTGTTTCTTTTCCAAATAAATATAAAATAAGGGAAAGTCAGAGACTGTTCCAATTGCGCATAATCTTTCCTTATTCGCAAATATGCTCAACGTTCTTGACCTTCTAATCAACACTAACAAGGAATTTCATTTGTTTACTTGTTTTCCTCTTTTATTTCCACGAGTAATCGGATAAAGGCATCCAACCTGCGGAGATTCCGCGTTGAAATTACGGAAAATACACTAGAAAAACATATAAAAGTGCAACTCGTTCGATAAACAAGACGGTGAACAATTAGTTCACTTGCGACTGGCGCCTCTCTGACCGGTCCAATCAGACTGTTCTGACTTAAATCAATACGCCTCTTTGCTTTGAATCTGGTTTAATAGCAGAATGGGACATTGTGAACACCAAGGTTGATATGTTTACAGTGTTACTTTGCTCGTCTTAAGGGTGATATTTAAAAACATTTCGAAAATATTAGCTTTCACATTCATCTTCCACAATAGGAAATTTACAAGGCTACGGCAACGCATTTTTCAGATATTGTAAATGTACATGGATGATTTTAATAATTGTATTATAAACGCAGAAGTTATTAGGTTATAGTCCAATATTCCCAAAGACATGTTCTGCCTGTGGGAAGGTCTGTTGTGGGATATAATACTCTAAGATTCATTCTCACTACTGCTTAAGCCGAACGCTGCATGCATAAAATACATCCAAGGAAATAGGCTTGTTTGTAAAGTAAAATGAATATGCATGATAACATGCATAGTGTCAAGTTAATTTGCTGTGCAATAAGGGAATTGAGTGATCCAATTATGAGGGAGTGTATACATAACGAAGGTTATTTTTAACCTACTATGTATGTCCAAAGAATGTATGAAACTTAAACTTATTAAACTAGCATATGTTGGATTGATCAACTAAATCGCACCACACTGAAATACTCCTTTCCTTATTTGATGATAATTCTATAAGTGCACCCCATTAAATATTATCGAATGATTATTGTGATTTGGTATAGGTATTACCAAATACAAGGACATTAGTAACCGAACAGAACATGGAGTTTAACACACTGGAACTAATAATTCAATGGCGAACTGCGCTTCACGTTATCAGCAACAAACTCAGTAATTAGTTCAAACCGACGCTGTGTGGTTGCCGAAATTGAAGTAACATTGAATATGAATATTATGCAGTCGCAAACGTATGAACTTTGCAATCACTACACTTTGCAAGTCCAGCAATAATTAACTTTGAACTTAAAAATATATATTTTTTTATTCTTTATTGCAATGTTTTTTATATGTTGCTGTTTTATTTACTTACCTTAGATCAGAAACTAAGTATCCGCATCACCTGCACGACGATAGCGAAACGGCGAACACATACGTATTTACTGATATGTAGAATTTGTTGAATTAGGGTCGGTAGAGTTAGGCCGTGTAGATTCTGAAGCTTGGCTCTACATGAAAAACACACAGGGCAAACCTTATGTGGTTGTCTTGGCAACTTGAAATCTTTTTGTTAGGTGTGATTTCCTTACAGCGATCAGAAAGTAAGAAGTTTGTTAAAAGTTTTTGCAAAAATGTTTATTAAAACCAAATATATTAATAACGTTTCGCTAGCTTCGATCCGCTCGCTTAGCTTGGGCCGCTTTGCTCGTTTCGCTTATCCCGCATCACTTGGCTTTAAAGGCGACTGACACGTCCCAGCAGTCATAAATAAAAATCAGACGAAGCGTCCTTTCATAAGCTGCCATGAATTGAACTCTAGACGTTCATTGAGATAGAACGACATTTTATGTAGTCAGATATTTATTTACATTAACTTATTATATTCAGCTAAAATTTTAGGGTATTTAGTAAGCCATTATGCTTATTTAGCTCTCGTTTTATTTACACAAATATATAACATTATTTGCTATATTTATATAGATAGCGACGTCTTTCAACATTTTACCTATAGATTTTGTATAGGTAATGGTACTAATGGTTGTAAATCACTGGTTCGACTCCCGTACAGTAAAAACATGATCGTTTGTATTTCTTTGAGTGTTATCTATGCGTACCAAAATAGTATATTTTGGTACGCATAGATAAAAAAGGTTTATCTGTAAAATTACAAGCTCATTGATAAGTGTATGGCTGGATTTCACTGTGTATGTGACATTTCATTATGATTTTTAAAATCTTTTATGATTATTTCCACAAATTAAAGTTTACAGGTACCATGTCAATACTTTTGTAGTTATACAACAAACAGATTTCGACATTTGGAAGATGTCCGCAAAATATATGCAGAGGTTCCCTGTTTACAATTTAGTTTATGTAATACTACTTATATAGAAAAAGAATGAAAGAATTGTTTCAGATACCCAGTATTTTAAATGTCTGTGTAGTAAATTTGGTGTGAAACTATCGACGCAACGCGACGGCTAAGTTTCCCGTTGCTGTCAGCGGGATTTTGGTGGATTGCTTAAATAAGGCACGTGCTTGCAACTTTGTAATGCCTATAGATCGTTTACATTGCTTTACATCTATGAGAGTTTGATTCTGCTCCTACTTTATAGGATCAATACACGTGTATGAATGGACAAACAAAAGTATTTGCGTAATATCCGATACAAAAACCAATAAATTCTAAGTGGGCGTGTTATTTATAAGAAAGAGAGATGATTTTTATACTCATTAGGCTAAATACGTATTTCAATGTGTGTTCTGTCTTCATATTTAGCGATCGGTAATTTAGCTTTAAAAGTATACATTAAATACCTGATCATCACCAGCCACACAGCATAGCTATAGGGAGATTGGGCCGTAACCCACCACTATGGCTCAATGCGGATTGGTGGGTGTTTACAACTATCCTAAAATTGGAGCTGTGACCAACGACTGAATGTGACAGTCAGATGATTCAGCCTACAATGTCCTGGGTAACTGGGAAACTTGCACAAAATGACGTTTCCCTCGGGATTGAAACCTCTGGATGACGCAGCCGAATGTTGTGCAGATTATTTTATTACACGATATGTACATGCTATCATATATTAGCAACTCGTTATACATATTATACATAAGAAATGGCTAGTAGGAGTAAGTTTTTGTCACCCAATCCGAGGCACTCCGAGGACGTTGACCGAGTAAAACGAATATAATGTGGGTGGGACGACCCTTTATATCAAGTGTCACCTACTGTTTAGTAGGAAATTAAATAAAACAATTCTTTGCAATTCGGGCAACACTTTGACAATGTTTTATAAATGCAAAATTCTAGACTTTATATAAAAACTTAGTAATCAATGCACTACTAATATAGTACTTAGCAGCTAAAAGCCCAAAAAAACAATCGTTATTAGCAGCTCTCGTAAAATATACACCAGTGATTGCGAAGAACGCACAACAAGACACTTGATTGATGGACATTCCAGCTCCTAACTTGTGAGGTGAAAATTTCGGCTTTGTTACATTTGAGAAAGGTTTAAAGTTACTACATCAACGATTCACAAAACGCAACGTACCTACTTGTTGAAAGAGATTTTAGCAGCTTGCCTATCGAGCCTCGTGACAGTACAAATTGGGCATTGTTCCAGGTTGTGTATGTTGACACAAAAACAGACTAAGTGATTACTGTAAGTACAGTTACTTACAATAACTATTTTTATAATAAATACAATAATACGAATACAACGACGTATTATTTGTCAATCGTTTGGTGTAATATGTAATGTTTCGGATTCCATTGAAATTATTTCAGATCTCATGTTTTCTATATAGTTATAAGTGTGTGTGATATTTTTTGTTGTCGTGTTCATGAGATTGCGGGCTGCGGGAACTCGTAGTCTTATTTAATTTATACTTTAACACAAAAATAAAAATATGTGAAAAACTTAACAAAACACTAATAAATTTTATTATTAGTAATTCAAAACACTGTTTACTTTAATAAATAAACCAGTAAAGATAATTTCATATAATAATTACTATTGCCGCCGACTGTACAAGGGCCTCGTGCAAAGGAGATTTTGAGAATTAGTTAAGATCGAATGAATTATTAATGATAGAGGAGGCCTACCAGGGTCGTTGCTTCTTTTTAGTCGTTGTCGTTTTTCATTGCGTTCGATATTTTTTGTGCATTTAATAAAATTGTGCGATATTGAAAATGTTATACTTAATAATGTATTTTTAAAGAACAAGCTGATATTACCTATGACCAGCAGTAGACTGCGATAGGTTGAAGAGAGAGAGAGAAAAGCTATTATAGCTTTTTATGATCATAATGAACCGGCAGTAGTGACGCCTACTGTCGGTAAGTGATACGCCTGCCTATGACAGATAAGTGTTGAAGATAATTAATGACATTCGCAAGTCATTATATTTTCCGTCAACACTGCTCCGTACCCGTCACCGAAAACGACACTAACATTTGTCGTCTCGGTCTACTTATAACCGGTAATTTCCTCTACAGTGCCCTCATCCCGATACATAGAAGTGCAAAACACTCTTATTTCACGGGCCGATATCTGGCACTGCGGTGGTACCTACCTAGACGACTCAGAACCGAGTCTACCACCTAGTAAAAAAGTAGTAGTAAGGGTTTTAATTCTAATTGATTTCATTTATTGTCATATATATACATATAAGATGGATCTAGGTATTCTTTATACTTTGACAAATATCGTGCCTTGGACGTGAGTGCCCAGTAGTAAGAGCACTGCATGCCCTGTTTCTCTAAATTAATAAATATGTGTACAATCACCTTAAAAAGGGTGCAATGACCCTTAATTCAATAGAAATGTAATGAAATACTTTATGCTCAATTTGTTTAATTATTTTGATTGATAAGCATTTTGTTTGAGAGCGATTACTTTAATATATGTGATACATTATGAAGGGAAATAAATTACATGTATAATTAATTAATCATGCTCTCAATATTTATGACTTGCACTAAAGTGTCATCGTTAAAATAACCAATCAATTAGTCAGTCGGAGTATATTGTAGATCATTAGCATTACTCACCCATAGTAATGCATTTAAAGATTTTAACTCAATTTTCATAAAATATAAGCTTTCATGAATATTGTATATGGAACGAGAAAATCCATTTTATTTCATAAAAGGTGCATTAAAATAATTAATTTTGCTCGGGAACAAGTTTTTGTGGGTTGTTTGGTCGCTGGAATTATTTTTACTGCAATCACAACTTTTCTCAAAGCTCATGAAACTATTTTGCTCGTATAATCAGCTCAGAACACAATAAAACTTTTTGAATTAAATGAGTTCAGGGAAATTTCAAAAGATAGTTTAATAGAAAGAAATATATACTATTAAATAATTAAATTTCATAAAATACACAAATACAGCCTAACTAATCATTGGTCGATGGTATTAGTCATTCAGTTATCTTATCATCAGGTAGATAAGTGAGTACAGACTGTGACTTACAAAGGATATTAAAGGCTTGAGTTCAGAACCTGACGCAGTCCACCAATAGTAAAAACGTACAGTTCACACTTACTCGTACCATTAGGTAGATTGATGCTTCGTGACATATTTCACTTAAAAAGATCCTTCGATTCAACTATCCATTGTCCATTGCTGAAATAGTCTCCCATTTTGTACCAGACATGCCGCTCTTTCATTTTCTTTTGCTAGATTTTACTAGCAATCTTTGGCAAATCGTCGATCTACGCGGTATCCATAAATAGAAGCGAAACAGCCTTTTACCCATGAGTATTCAAGTTAGCCATCTCATTTGCCGGAATGAGTGCCGCCCGTTCACCCCGTAGTGTCTAGATTGAATTATAAATAAGGTGGCACCTGAGCCGACACCAGATTGATAGATGTAACACCACGTAAATCTTCTCGAGTGAATTCCGTTTCTATTGATTCGGCCTTAAGCGGATTCCATTACTATAGATATGTATATACATGTATATACGATTCGGGAATGCGTACTTATTGAAGTGTTTGGATAATCGACGTAGATGAACAGCGACGGGTCTGAGTCATTATTGAACCTTAAAACGATGGTCATAGAGGTTAATTAACTGAGACCAGTTTTACAATGAATTTGGGCTGGATCGTTTTATTGCTATCGTCGTCTTTCACTGATGACAATACATGGTTTAAGATAAAGGTTCACCTAAATATTTCTACGTTCCTATATTTTGTTTAGATTTCTGGACCATCTTATTCGATTTCATAACTCAGTTAATTCTCTCGTAAAGTCTCGTATCGCGGTCTTAAAATCGATAAAGTGTTTTAGACCGCGATACGAGAGAGAATCGCTGAGAACAAATAAATAGCGTTCTTTTTTATTTTGCCTTTCGCTTTGGTGCTGTCCCTCAGAAGACCCTTGTAACGAATTAAACAAAAGCACTGATTGTAGTTCTTCAAACAGTTATAGATCGGTTTGAATGATTAATTTACTCACCCCATTTAGCACGTCCTCAACTCAACGAATTCCTGTCAACGAACGTTACGCAACGATGTAATAGGTATAACGATATTCCTAAGTTGGATTTCCGTTACGGTAAGAAAAAACGACTTTGACTTCAGTCTGCGGTTATCAGTTAACGCACTTTACAAAACCGGTATTGTTTTTGTAGTCAATAATTAAAGAATTTGTGTGTCGTTATAAAGCTGATGAGTTTGTTTGGCACGACATCAAAATTATGAAAGAATTATTAAACCATTTCTACCTAGCTATCAATTTATTTTACCTTTATAGTTTGAAGTCGGTATTTTTTGTAATTTTTTTGTTAACTATTTTGATTTTTCCTAAAAAAAGTTATTACTGGAATAAATATACTGTAATTAAGCAGTGGTTGCACTAAGTCGATTTTAAAAAATTTGATTTTCTCGTCTACCTTGATCAAACCCTGGTTTCTTTATCATGGAAAAACATTTTCAAGAAAAAAAAAGAAACGACGAAGATATCCGCGACCAAATATCAAATAAAAAGGATACATACGGTTGAATTGAGTAACCTCCTTTTTTGAAGTCGGTTAAATAACAATGCACCTTCGATATTTATATTTAATGTTAAGCAACCGCTTGCAGAATTTTTTGATCAAAACTTGATTAATTTTACCTACATCAATGGAATAAGAATGATTATTATTGGCCCAATTATAGTAATAAAAAACAGCTAAGTTTTAAAATATTAATATTTAATAACCATATTTTTTGTTTCAGGTACGTTCAAATCTTGTAATCAACAAGTTTTAAACGATATTATTATGGCAAAATAACTACAGATTTCTTAAGGAACAGGTAAAGTAAATCGTTTTCAAGCAAACCATATCTACTAAATGCACATCGAAACTAATAAAGTCATTTTTGACGTACATCAGTAAACTTTTCAGGAATACATTTTATTGTCACATTCATTATACATTTATGGCCGATGAAGCGATCACAGACATTTGTTAACCATAGGCAAATCGCAATAGTCAGAAATCGGTAGCCCACCTATATTTGCCTATCGTTATTAAAAATACAATAACAATAGTCACAGAAACTTATTACAATCGAATTTCATGAACAATCGCGACATATAAAATAGTGTGTGTGTGTGCGCGTTCGTGTGTGTGTGTGTTTGTGCGTGCGTGCATGTAACTAGGCTGTGTGTGACAAAGGTTGATTGATTGACTGAAAATACAAAATATATATACCAGATCGAGTGAACTATTCAAAACTTGCCTTTCAATTGTGAATTGAACGCTTGCAAATCTACCTCCAACATTTAATTGCTCTGTGTGCTGCCGACACTTTCAGACGACTGATGGAAAGTACAGCACCAAACTCTGTTACAGTGTTTAATT
The DNA here is from genome assembly GCA_019425675.1 of Leucinodes orbonalis. NCBI lineage: Eukaryota > Metazoa > Arthropoda > Insecta > Lepidoptera > Crambidae > Leucinodes > Leucinodes orbonalis. Next base: position 109,961 of record PQWD01008196.1, read on the forward strand.
GAGAAAGTTGAAACATGCACCTTTTGCTGTGTCACCTCGTGTAAATACTTTTAACATGTTTGCAAATTTAAACGATGAAATATATTCGTTATGATTCGTTTTTATATGTATTTAGTTACCAGATGATAGTATATTTAATAAAGCCTCTCATTGTTGAGGGTTCATCATTATCATCAGCCGATTAAACGTCCCCGTCGAGGGGCACGAGCCTACACTTACGCGCGTGTATAGGCCTTAGACGTCGACGTGGGCCCAGTTTGGATTTGCTGACTTCACGCACAACCTTTGAATCTCTTCGCAGGCGTGCGCAGGTTTCCTCACGACGTTTTCATTCACCGTAAGAGCGTCGGATAACGTTCATATAATTTCGAAAACACATTGGTACGTGGCGGGATTCGATCCTACGCCCTCCCGGTAGGAAGGCAACAGTCCACACCATTGAGCCACCGACGCTAAGGGTTACCATTATTATTATCTCTCTTATTTTTAACCTATCGTCGTTCAGTACTGGACTGATCATCCCCATCCTGCGCCATAACTCGGTACTCCACTTTTTTTAAGTTGTCAGTCCACTTCCTTTTTAAGCAGCGGATATTTTGTGGTTGCAAATACTTTTTAATGTTAAAACAATGATTGCACAAATATACTAAATGAGTGCACAGGTACAGGCAGCCGAAGTTCGAAGTAGTATTTCTTGGTTCAAAATCTGTGCAAATGCAGGCAAACACTCGTAGCTTGATCATTTGGCTCATTGTTTTCAATTGTATATAGGGTTTCAATTCTCATATTGCTAGCAATTAATCGTATTCTATATATTGATATTTCATTTTTACCAATGTAACGAGCTAAAATCAGTTTGAAACTGGAATTGTATTTCCAAAAAATTGAATATATAGGTATAAATTTTTTAGAGATTGTTGCCAATTTAATACCTCGAGACGATTTCCTTGACGTCGCTTTTTATTTTCGAGGAATCGTCGATTTAAGATAAGAAATCTTGAAAAAGTCACCCCATTTTTCGACATTATTGTACTTTTTAAGAAGATATAAATTTTTTGTTTTTAACTTAAAACTCTTTCCGGTTTCCGTCGAGTCTTTGACACCCATTGAACCAAGTAGCTGTAATTTACGAAACCAGAGCGATATCGCACTTTCGCTGAAAATGGAACTTTACCAACGTGATCGAAAAAACATTTCCGATGTAAAAGGCACGCTGCGAAGTTCTATTCATTCAAAACCCGGCTAAGGGACTGAAATACGTATTAAATGAAAATTAACTAATTGCCAGATGCTTGTGGCAGGCATCTCGCTGTTTGATTGTTAAACTTCTGACTGCCGCATTGGATTACGGCTTAAGTACCGAATGCCCCAAATACCTTCGTAGCATTGTGATATTTTCAATTGTGTCTTGTTTTTAAATGAAGATATCTAAGCGTTGACTGAAATATCTGGCACAAAATGGGGAAAACCAAAGCTGCAGTACGTTTTAGATAGAGAGGGACACTTAAGTACAAAGTAAGGTATAAGTATATAGATAGACTTGATACTGCGTCATCTAGGTATATACCATATCGTCCAGTGAAATAGGAGTATTATACACATTTATTTTTCGGGATGAGGGCACTGTACCGGGTATAAGAGACCTAACATCTGTTTTCTCGTGTGACGGGCGCAGTGCATCGCATTGATGAAGATAAAAACTATGTATCAGTTGTTATTTTTCCTTCAATGCCACTCTGTGATGGTCGGGCGTATCACTTACCATCAGGTGAGCTTCCTGACCGTAAACATTTCTTGAGAGATAAATGACAACAATTATGAAGGTCGTTCGATCTTTAGCTGATGAAATATTTTATGTCCATTGTTCTAATAAAAAAATTGCCTCTAAGCTCTTTTACCTAAAATTAATAAAAAAATATTGATTAAGTCTAGCATAAAGTACATAGTTAACTTAAAGGGATACCATGAAACTTCATAAAAGATTTTCCTATTCAACCTATCGCAGTCCCTGCTGGACATAGGTCTCCCCATTTCGCGCCAGATATCCCGGTCCTCCGCTTTCCTCATCCAGCCACCACCATAAAAGATTAAAATTAATAACAAATGTGTGCCTTAGATAAAAACAAAGTTACCTTAATGGGACTTCCATTCTGCCACCAATGGCAGTTTTTAGAAAACCTTTGTAAATAGAAATTAATATTTGACCACAGCTCTACTAATAAATTTTTATAAAGTTTTTATTTTATAAACTTGTGCTTGTCTGAGTTTACTATTACATAATTAGAGTGACGGTTTAATTTCATAACATCCGACGTCTGCATCCGTAACAGTCGGTGTACTATTTCGTCGCTCTAATATATGCGCTGTTTGCCAGAATTTCGTTAGATGAAGGACTTAAAAAGTAGGTTAAGTAAATGTTATGTTTTAATTTTGTATGACGATAAAGGGGCAGAATAGAATTGTTTTAAAATCACTAGCGGTTCTGAATTGTGTCCTGTACTATGTGGTTATTAGGAAACTATCTTTTTAACCTTTCGTAGTCCTACGCTGAATACAGATCTTCCCCATTTTATTTCAAACATCACGGTCCGCCACTTTCCTTATCCAGATTCTACCAGTGACAATTTGATTAAACCTTTTTTCCTAGTTAAACCTCTAAGGTTTCCTTGCCGTAATTTTAAATAAAGCTGTGTTTAGCTGTCTGTATGGGCAAAAGCAATCGCCCATCGGCTATGTCAATACAATAAAAAAATAAACACCGTCCATATTTACACATAATTTGTAACAAATTAACTATGTGACGAATTAACGACAATACAAAGTGCTTAATAGATCTATTTTCCTTAAATTAATTGCATCAAACAGTTTAAATGTCAAGTCAACAAGGTTAGTGTCCAAGCCACAATGCAATTGCACAACAAAGGTCCGATCATCCGATCGCAATCATCATGGTACATTTGATTAATGAGAGGCGAACGATATGATGAACAGTAATGATTGATGGATCGCATCATAACCCCATTGAGTGTTATTTACGCTGGCAACTTTGTACACTTTTCCAATTAGCTGGCTTGATTAATAGATGTGCCCACAAAACATAAGCTGTATTACTTTTCCGCCAGTTTACTTGGAACAATAGGTCATCAGTATTGTGTTGGTTCATAATAAATGCATTGTTTGATAGCAACAGGTCAATGAAACTACATGTTCATGCATAGATTGTTGTTTAAAAAAAGGAAATATTAAGTAAATAATGGTGGGATGTCACTTTAATATTGGAAAGCGTACGTAAGCTACGTTAAAATTTTCTCTCTTTTAACTTTTACAAGCCAATGCATTGTTTGATAGCAACAGGTCAGTTAAACTACATGTTCATGCATAGATTGTTGTTTAGAAAAAAGGAAATATTAAGTAAATAATGGTGGGATGTCACTTTAATATTGGCAAGCTTACGTAAGCTACGTAAAATTATCTTTCTTTTTACAAGCCACTGCTGCAGACAGGTTCTGATTTAAAGTATTTTTCAATAGATGTTACCTATTTTAAATCATTGAAGTTTGTTCATGGAAGTCTAATTAAATGTATTATAGCTGTAAAATCGAGCTTCGAAATAGGGGATCGAAATTTCTGAAATGCCTTGGTCGGAATTTGCACAATTAATTAAAGTAACATTATGAAATTGCTAATGCCGAATTTAAAGCATTGTATAACTCTGTTTTATCACTAACCGAGGTAATCTGAGTGCAAACGTCTCCATCTAGCACGAAGTTAATTTGGCAGACCGTCGCAAATCTTGCGACCGTCGGATTCTCTAATCGCCCTCTTTATTAAACCCCTTCGCAGGCGAAAAGATTTTAATAAATTGCCGAACAAAGGTAAAGTGTTCTGCAATTATGTCATGTATTTTGTTTGTGGACAGAATCATACTGCCTTGCATGTGGTCCATATACCGAAAACCGAACAAAAATCATCCGTTTTTTTTTTGTATTCTGGTAGTCCTAATATTTTAAGTCGTACTACGGCTTAATTTTTTTCATAATGATGAAATAAAATTAAACATATTGCCCTTTTTATAGGTTAATAAATCACCATTTGAAATTTAACCGCTGCTTAATAAATAAAGTAAAACAGAATATTCATCATCATCATTCAGTCTAAAATGTCCACTGCTGAACGGAGGTCTGCCTGGAAATAATTAGTGCCACGTGGACCAATCCCTTTCAGTTAACATCCATCTGCTATCTGCTGCTGAAGATAATATTATGATGATAAGACATAGTTATTCAAAGTTGAATTTGCTAGAAGGTAGGCACGATGAATGTGGTTTGTTGCCGGCTCGAGCTTTCTTGCCGGCTCTTCTCGAAGATCCTACTTTTTCCGAACCAGTGGCATAAAAAACAACTGTTGACGATTCAAAAGTATCTGTAAAAGATTTATTTGAATAAATATAATTTGACTTTGAGTTTCATTTGAGTTATACCCTTTGAAGTAGGTTTCGTAAAGAAGACACTAAAGCTAGATAAATGCTGGTTATAAAACACTACACATATGTCGTCTCGAGTGACGGGTGCAGGGCAGTGTTGAAAGAAACTTATTGTTACGAGTATTATATAGGTACTTCCATTCAAGTATGTCAATTATTCGACGACCCATTTGGTGTAATGGTTGAGACGTTCGGCTACTACCAAGGGCTCCAGGTTCAATCTCCGGGCAGTACAAACATTTGTGTGCATGAACATGTATACAAACTAGTCTGGGTGTTTCTATGTACACATGTAGTATTTACTCAAAACTGAATCTGTATTAGTATGTTAATCGTTGTTAGTACCATAATAACAGTCAGTGTAAGTGGATATTTATTATATATCGTACCTTCGACTTTTCCCAATAAGAGTATCCCTATTTATATATCCGATATTATATTAATATTAAATAACTATAATACGGGGGTATAAAAAGAGAACCCCTTCTGTTATCGAAACATATTTAGAATTTTTCATCCTGTAATTACGGAGACACACAAGTTAGTTCTGTAACGTAAAAAGTTTTTTCTGAATATTTATTTAACTAATTTGAAATGGAAATATAAGACCTCATTTTTGTCGTAGCAATGTTTATTGGCCACAATCCGGGAAATAAAGCGGAATCGTAAAAATGAAACATAACAGGAAACGTTTCAATTAATATTTATTTGAAATTATAAAAATAAATGAAATGGACGTTATTTGTACTGAAAATGTTGAAAATGCTGATTTACTTGTTCGTTACACATATGGTGACAGCAGATTAGAAAGGCTTAAAGTGTCAAACTCTAAAGTAGAAAAAGGGTAAGTCAGTGCTCTCTCATTCAACCTTACTTTTAATGGGCACTTACTGTTACCCATTATCCCGCCAAGCTTTGAGATTATGATAAAACCTTAACGTGTAGTACCAACTTAATCCAGAAGTGAACTGTCTTAAGGTGGTGAAGTAAAATTATCACACCATACACACCATTAGCTGTCCTTACCGAAGGGCACGAGCCTACCCGTATAGGGTGTATAGGCCTAAGTCGTCCACGCAGGCCCAGTGCGGATTGGCCAACTTCACGCACAACCTTTGAATTTCTTTGTAGGTGTGCGCGGGCTTCCTCACGATGTTTTCCTTCACCGTAAGACCGACAGATAAACGTACATATAATTCGGAAAGTCGAAAAGACATTGGTGCGTGGCGGGATTTAAACCTGCACCCTCCAGATTGGAAGGCAACATCATACTACATCGGTCATCCAATACTTATCATATCATACATTGTTTGATTTCTGTTAAACATTATTTCAATAATTGAAGTTTCAATCACATGAAATTTATGATTTCAAATATATTACACGCCATTGAAATGGTTGACCAACCACTTGATTGATTTGATTGTTTAACCACCAAAATATACCATGTTTCTAGTGAATAAATGATATTCTATTCTATCGTTTTAGTATTGTAATTTCTTATGTTTGTTGATGTTTTCTTTATTTATTCACTTATTAGTCGTTAACTTCTTCCTCCTCCTTCAAAAATTCTTATTTAAAAATTGTTTCAGTAAAAATTATCAAAGTCAAGTCTGCGTTAAGTAAAGTAATTAAAACCAGGACCATATTATAAATAAGAATATAACTTAGATACCTATTGTTACGAAAAGAATTTCAAAATAAATTTTAAATCGGTAAACGCAAAGCACAGCTTAATATTTATCGTGTATATTTTTATTCTTCCACATGGGTGTGCTAAAAATAAAAAATATGTGCTATGTGGAGTTCTATTGGTACGATTCGTGGCGGTTTGAGTTCAATGCAGTCGATGCTATGGCTTGTTGGAAATTAAAGATGAATTCCGTCATTTTTCAATAGTTTAAAGAATGATAACAAATTAACATTTAACAATGAAAAAATAAAAAATATAAAAGTAAAACCAAATATGGCTCGAATATAATGCGGAAAAACGGTTATTAAGAATCCAGTCCCAAACAATCTGATTTCATTTAACCCAGATAAACATTACTAGCATATTTAAATTCTCGGTATAAATAATATTTGAGCGATTAAAAGTCATGTTCCAAACTTAATAATCCCATGAAAGTGCAATTTAGTCATGCTGTAAAGTACAGCATAGCGTCGGACCGGAAAATATGATGTTAAACTGCCAACTTAAATCTGCAACCGCGCGCATGAATTTCGAGGGAAATGTTGTGTCAGGTTTCATAAGTCGTGTATTTTACTAAAAAAGTATTTTGATTTCTATTTCATGAACTGATAGTAATTTGTCTATTGTAAAGTTCCAATCTGAGTTTGAAAGGTCATTTGTGCTGGAAGTTTGCAATATGATTGCTAGCGACTTCAATTCATATGTGTCTTCACAGGTTTCCTTAGTACCTACTTATGCACTGAACGTTATCAAACTACTATTGTTGTACTTTTTTCATATTTTTATTAAGAACAAGTTTACAATTCCAGTTCTTTGCGTAGCGTTTGGTGCTGAAAACTTTTAATTAAAGTGTTACTATACATCTAAGAGAATAAAACTAGTGAGATTTTTAAGGAATTCTGCCGATAAGCTGGACTAACACTAAGCCCAGAACTAGAACAGATTCAAGCGCTTNCTTCACTTCATCTTCACTTGAAGTAGAGTGAGAAAGAGATAACACTCTATAAGATAAATATCACCATCCCTTTCTAACTTAATTTAAGTAAAGATCAACGTTGAGTTTTATTCTAGAATACAAGTCTAAGTGTCACCTAGACTTGCCAATTGCCCGGCGAAGCTGCTTTGACCATCAGTGGCCAACAGAAGGCGGTAGTCAGTGAGATAATAAAAAAAGTAACACAGATCCGATCATCATAACCAGCTCATTAACAACAGGCCAAACCACTGAAGCGCTTTTTTTCAAAGCATCAAAACTCATATTTTAGTTTAGTATTTTAATCGTTTTTTATTATATTTTGTATATTTTTGACGTTCAGAAGTGCTTTTTGTAAGCCTAATTTGAAATAAATGTTTTGACTTTGACTTTGACTTAAACGTCCTCACCGAGGGGCACGAGCCTACCGTATAGGGTGTAAGGTTGTCCACGCTGGCCCGTGCGGGTTGGCCGACTTCCCGCACAACCTTTATATCTCTTCGCAGGAATGCGCAGGTTCCTCACGATGTTTTCCTTCACCGTAAGAGTGTCGGATATACATTAATATACATGGCGGGATTTAAATCTGTGCCCTTTCGATCAGGAGGCGACATTCCACAACATTGAGGGATGGACGCTTGAGATCCGATAGCTGCTATGAATAGTTGTAGCACACACTCATTTGTTATGTGTACGAGTAGTATGTTACCTTAACGCAGTGCTTCTTAGAGGAAGAGTAAATTTGTAATTGAAGAAAGTGTCTCCTATTACAACTGTAACATAAAACAACCATTGCTTAACAAAAGGCTATTCCGCTATGAGGTAGATGCACAATCCTTAACGGAGTATTATAGTGACAATTAGAAAGAAAGAAAGAAAGAAAACACTTTTATTTGGAACACAAATCTTAAACATAATACAAACATATACAAAAAGAAATATATGAAAAACAAATAATAATCTTATCATATGTTGGCATATTAACATTATTATGAACCAAATTGGTTGCCACTCAGCTTTATTGTCATAGCTTAGGGTAGCTATGACGCTGGTGACGATGACGCTATGACGCTAGCAATTGACGAAGCTCCTTAAATAAAAAAGCAATGATGCACGTTGACTACACGTTGATTTTTGGCCTTGGGTCTCTAGAGACTTATATTTGTCTTAATTATATCCATAAATGTATCCTAGGACTTACCAAGTTTATGTTAACTACATCATGGCCAGATTTTTGTTTCATCATCAGCCCGGTATACGTCCCCACCGAGGGGCTCGTGCCTTACCGCATAGGGTGTAGAGGCCTTAGTCGTTCACGCGGGCCCAGTGCGGATTGGGCGACTTCACGCACAAACTTTGAATTTTTCGCAGGCGCGCGAGGTTTCTCACGATGTTTTCCTTCACCATAAGAGCGTCGGATAACGAACATATCATTTTGAAAATTCGAAAACACATTGGTGCGTGACGGGATTTGAACCTCAGCCCTCCCGGTAGGAGGAAAACAGTACACACCATTGAGCATTTTGTTTATTATAAAGAATTAGGAAAAAACCATAAGCACCATGTGTTTCTCAAGACGTTGCAAGTGAAGTAATCCAATTGCATCTTTTCAACTCTCACCAACATAATCCTATGTTTACCAAACGTTCGGAGACACAGAGAGGGTTTTAAGTTTTAAATCGTACTACGAAGTTTTTATCCCACGGTGCCGATTACGTTTGACTTGAAAACAAAAGATGGAAGTTCTGTAGGCGGCGAATACTTTGCTTTATTGCAAACGTAACAAAAATGGAACAAGTTTCCTTTGATATTAATTATTTATATTTATGAAACGAACTTACTGAACTAAGTTTTTGAGAATCAATCACCGTTATTGGTCTTTGATCGATTCGATCTGAATTAAAAACTTTCCCTTTTTGCAATTTCCCCTTTTTTCAGTAGGGTCGTTCATTGCAACTAAAATGGTACGGGCATAATTACCACTAAAAACATGTCGCGAATAATGCTCTGGTATTCCTGTACAACAAGAAAGATAAATGTCTTGTAAAATTACTTGGTCTAAGAGACCTAACATCTGCTGTCTCGGGCCCTCTCCGCCGTCCGTCTTCTTTCTACACGATGGTCCACTATAGGTACAACAATATGAAGTAGAGCACGGCCCAGGAACGTCAGGCCCAGCACGTGGAGACAAGAAGTCCAATGAATATTGATTGTATTGAAATGTTTATCGGGAAATTAATTACAGGAGCTATTTATTGGGCAGTGGTCTATTAGGTTACAGTCGAAAAGGAGTTCTCACTCTAATACAATTTATTCCTTCCCTCTCAAATGACTTTTAACGGAATTTTTACTTTTCGTGGTGTCACACACCGCTTATTAACATAATTTTGTTTTTCTAATACTTTGTTATATTATGCAACTATAAATAAAATTTCTAGACTGCGCGTTTCAAATAGGTTTATTTTTATTTAATAAATTGGTTTAGTCTCGCTGATATTATATTCGCAGTAAATATGATCTAAGGATTGCACCGGCATTTTTTTTCAAGATCAATTTTGTGTAATGTATTGAGTATGAAGTTAATGATTGGTATTATATACTCGTACGTATACGTATTGTCAACAAATAAGAATACGAATGGATTACGGCAAAAAGTGGGAAAACGGCTCAAGTGCAGAAGTAGACAGTCACGGCCTTGTCAAAGTAAGCAGCGCATTAAATTTTTAAAGTATATAAGTAATGTTTACCGCGTCACAGGTTTTGCACCTATTTATAAATAGGCTGGCAACTTCAAAGAGTTGTGAGTGAAAAAGAAAGATATATCCAATTAGCCTTTGGGACGGTGAGGAGCATAAAAAAAGAACAAATTTAATCCTTAGCTTGCCTCTATATTATTTGTATGCCGAATAAGCTGCGATAACGCTTAAGCGAAGAAACATCTTAGAGTTGTTTCAAATTTTACTCGATTTTATTCTTGGCGACATTAAAAGTTATCTAATATCCCACATTTTAGTATTTGTGACTGTCTTAATGAAGGATCAATACTTGGATGTACGTATGGTTAACATAATATGTATGTAATAATATTATTAGACTAGATGGATTGCATTCGTACATTAATAAATGTTATGGAAGTTAATAAAGAAGAGTGTGCCTTTCGCAGACGACCCTTTACGTGATCATGCAGGGTATATCTTGTAAATCTATATTACGTTACGAGAAGATTTTTTCCTGTGGATAGAACGTTTTAATATTCTGCTGAGATAATTGAATCCTTCGCGATTGCTGCCCGCTATGGAGGATAATGAAGCTATTAATGCTGCCTGAGGCATTAAAGGGTTTATACTGGTATTAGTTTACTATGGCTTGAGTTTTATAAGAATACAGTCTTCAACTTCGTCCACCTGGAATAGTTACATTGAGCTAACGCAAACTTTAACCCGTGACTTCGTTTATATAAGAGAGTTAAAACTGCGATATCCCCTAATATATTAATTTAAATCGCATGATATACATGATAATTCTGTTTTAAAATATATACACGTGGTTTAAAACATATTCATTTGGATAAAGAAAGTAAAAATACCTTTGCAAATAATGCAATATTTTGCAAAAAATTTGGCTAGCATAAAAAAAGGTTACAGTGAGATAACCTCAATAGACAGACATGTCGTGCAGTCGCGGATGTTTTAAAAAAACTTTCAAAGGAGAACAATACTGTAGTGAAACTCTAACCGTTTAAGCACGCAACGGAAGCTCTCAGTAGAAAAAAAAACCAAATGTGGTGTAATAGATTGTAACGTCAGCTCTAAAGTATGGGTTCCGGGTTCGATCCCCGGGGAGTACATATATTTGTATGCATGAACATGTCTGTTTGTATTGGTCGGGGTATTTTCTGTATAAAATATGTATATATTTCCAAAAAAATGTGTATAAGTAGGTTTATGCGTAGTTTCGTAACCATATTATAGGCTCATGCTAAGGTTGTGACTAGATGGCACTGTGTGAATGTCAGTCGATTTATATTTATAACACACAATATAAAGGCTCAAAATCGTTGCGGCTACCGTGTTCGTTTGACGATTTTGCAAGTTGTAAAAGCTATTGCAATACTCTTTAAAATATTCTTAGTTTCTCCGTGCTACGGGAGAAACGTTTAGCTTTTGGTCCTGACTATTAACTTGATGGTAACCGTTAATACCCATGGTGCCTCCCTAACGAAAAGTGCAATAAGTCGGCGTTTTGGGCAAATTGTCTTAAGACCTTTTCAAAATAAATTTATACATTATGACCTTCATCAAAACATAATTTAGAACAAATAATAAAATAATTTATCTAATTCTGATAATTAATAAAAGCTCTTCAGTTCACTAAAAATTGTTAAGATACTAAAAAAAGACGTAAATCTCGAAATTAAAGACCTGAGTTTTTTGTTTAGGGGTAAGGTCTGAAGTCCATTTGCATAAAAACCCGACTCATTGCAGTCTTCGTTAGAACGACATCGGGCCAATCGGGCGTGGGATAAGACCCGAATTTCCCATAGCCATGATTTAAGGCTAAGCCTGTGCACTGCAGTTAGACGTAATAGGCTGGTCAGTTTATGTTAGTATTACCTACAAGAAAAGGTACAAAGTTTATACGTGACAAAGGTCTGTAGGTATTCATTTTTCATTAGCGGTTCCAGCGTTAATGATTGTTGACATTATCTTTTATACATACAGTGTATTTTCCTGATTACGTAATTTGGTTGTCGGTGCAGTAATACCCATCAGCTGTAAGTATTGGTGACGACACAGTGCTCAATTAATTAATTTAACCTTATTGGCGCCGTTTTCGAATTGGGTTGCGTCAGCTTCCACAAACATGCTATTATAATATTCTCGTTAACACAATGATATTCTGTATACCTACTCGTATATAAAGGTAGATACGCCATCCGTGCCTCAAAAACGAATCACCAGAGAGAATACAGTTGTAGGCTCTTTGTTTACGTAAATGTACGCTCATTCGAAATATGTGTTTGTGTGCTGACGCTGCATTCGGAACAGTTTTTTCGATTGTTCTGTGGGCATATCACGAATCTATACTTTTTACATCATTGCGTTAATATCGTACATGACGAACTATGTGGTGTGCTTGAGATGTAAGCTTGCAACAATGGTAACGGATTCCATCCCAGTGCCATAGTTTATTGTCCGTTTTATCCGAAATAATTTATGTTTTAGCAAAAGCAAAGCAGAAAATCGGGGTTGTTTCGGGGTGTGTCTGCGACAGGCGTTGTTTTAACTCATGCCGATGCGGGTTATTTTTTGTTAATTTTTTTGTTGTTAAACTGTTATTTGTGAAATCTGTTTTGAAAAAGGGTAAGTAATTGTGTTTTCGATGGCACTAATTAGGTGCCATTGACCAACCTCGTGGCGAACCAGCGGTCGATGGGAATCAAGGGCCATTATGTGCTTCTCTTGAAAAAGGTTTGAAGATGTCTATGAGTAATGGTTACCATTTAGGTACTATCAGATAAGCCGGATTCCTAATAAACTGTAAAAGTAATAAAACAAAACTCCCCTTCATAAATTAACCTTTCTCTTTTCGTTGAAAAAAAATTCGAGTCTAAAACTACTTGAATAAAGTTTTTTTTTAAAATTAAGGCTGCACCACGGTAGTAGTTACATTACAATACTGATACAAACCAACTAAAATGTTCTCCTGTATAATGGTTTCCATAGAACTTGTCTGACCACCTACGTGCAAATTACGGCACGATCTCATAATGGGATTTTCTCTACATTTAATATTTTTGATCACCATTGGCGGTGGTATCGGCACTTTATTTAATGTTGATTCCTTTCTATGTTAAGTAACTATTCTACGTTTTTTAATGAAATTCGATGATACTCAATGCGAAAGAATAACGCAAATGTATTATAAATAAATTGTTGTTTGTATTTGTAATAATAAATGTTTTCTTTACAAAATAAGCAGTCACTTTAGCTCCTAATATTAAGGGATGCGCTAGTTCATGAATTTTATGATGCACCGTTACAAAGTCATTTGTTTAGACAAAAAACAGAGTTTTAGGAAATTGATCTGTTTAAGTTTCGACTCCACAACTACAGCCATTTTTTATAATTTTTTATTAATCTTGATAAAACTTCAGATCAAGACAGACTTCATTAACGCACCCCCAAAACACATAAAAATAAGCTATCTACTTAATCATGTAGGCGACACCATGTCGATGGGTAGGTAATCTACGAACTCTGGTAAACAAACGATTTTGAGCTGTGATTCATATGAGGTGATTTATAAAATTCCCAGCCGCCAGGTCGCCATTGTATCTCTCTATTCACGTCTTTTGATAAAAAATGTGTTTCCTTTACATGTGAAAGTGTACAAGTGGGACTTTATATGTAAAGTGGTATAGAAGATTGACTTTGTCTTGTATTACAATATGATTATGTAAGCGTGTTTGTGCTGCGGCATTTTTATACAATATGTAGCTTTATATTTTTGTGTCCTTAAAATTACTGAATTAAAAGTTTTTAATTAATTCACAAATTTGTTATTAGTATACAAGCTTTGTGAAAGCGAAACATGTTTCGGTAACAATGAGCCGACTCAAATGGAGTGATCACAAGTTCAGTTGAAAAATATATGACTCATGCAATTCGTTATGTTCGTGTACCTATATATACTTTTGGGTTTTCATTACTTCCCAATTTAACACTAACTACTCAGCCATCATACCACCTCAGTCATGATAAAAAAAATACTCCATACATATTTCCACGCCTTCAAAACTAATAAGCTTTGATGTGCGACGGTTAATAAAACTCAAAGGGTACGTATCAATCAATGGTCTATGTAGGGCAGCTCAACACATGTGGCCAACTTGATAAAACTAATTCCGTTGTGTGGTGAAGCGGTAACTGGCCCACCATCCGTCAAATGAGCCCACGCCCACCGTTGATTGGTTTCCATTTTTATCCTTCCTGCTGATACGATACCATTGGAAGCGTTATCATGTATTATCGTTGACATAAAATCTGATTAACAGTAACGTGTGTTTAATCTAGATCGTATTTAAAAAGTAACCTGTTTTTATCATTATCATCAGCTCATTAAACGTCCCCACGAGGGGCACGAGCCTACCCGTAAAGACATATGTCTTAGTCGTTCATGCGGGCCCAGTGCGACTTCACGCACACCTTTGGATCTCTTCGCAGGTGTGCGTAGGTATCCTCACGATGTTTTCCTTCACTGTAAGAGCGTCGCATAAACGTACGTAGTTTTATTTCGAAAATACCTAGGTACGTGGCGGGATTTACTCGTGCTTGGTGCGTGGGACCAAAAAGCCTATTTTATAAATTAAACTTAATCTCAAATTCAAACTGAAAATATCTTAATTCAAATAAAGCTTTTACAGATACTTTTGAATCGTCAATTTTATTATTCATATTTTTATGACTCTACCACTGATTCGGAACAATCTAGAATCTTCGAGATAAGCCGGCAATAAACTCGACAGTCACTCTTTTTAATGTTATAAAATGTTAGATATAGAGATTTGTTTGTCATTATGTTCAGCAGTGGATTTGTGCAAGTTATAGATATATGTATATATATATATAGAGAGAACCTAGCGATCTTAGCGTAACGCGTATCGTAATCCATCCTATACGACGTATTTATTCAAAATAACGTCTAGAATGGTATTTTATTTCCATAAAAACTTAGAAAACAGCCGGCAAAAAATATGCTTTAAGTAGTCATAATATATATCCTAGAATATCCTTTACAGGGGCTAAATGGAATCCATTTCCTAATGCCCTACTGCATTCTACGAAAACATACACCTAATTGTAGATATACATATCGGTCAGTCAGATAACAGTAACTAAGGTATCAAATATGTATATACTTAGATATACAAAGCTATAGAAGATAGGATCACGAAAGGATTGGCTTTAAATCAGACAAAACTATATAAATGTTTACAGTTCCTATATCCCTACAACATAGTTTCCCATGTAGAGCACGTAACAACACTTTTGCTACATAAAGTTGCAAAGTTGACGCCATTCTGTCGGAAAAGTACTTTAATATGAGAGCAATATTGCGTAAGTACACTGAGAATTCATTTTTAAAAACTATAAAGTGTTTGTTAGCCTATACAATATTTGGTTCGTAATTGTAAACTTTGGATGTCTTTATTGTCAAGGTTAATAATTACTCTGATGTTTGATCCAACTTTTTGTTTTCAAGCGTTGTTACCACTTAATCATTATATCGTTGCAAATATTATCTGTATATGAAACATGCAATAAATTTATTAATGTTAAGTTAATCTCAATCAAATAAACTATTTATTTCGAATCATCCAACCTCCATGTACATTATTAATTATAATATATGAAATGAGAACAAATTTACATTCGTTTGTTGAATTCGAAATCTTATTCGGCAGATTTATTATTTTATTTAAACTTATGTTGATAATGCTTGGAAAAGTTCTATACATTTTTAGTTAGAATCACATTTTTATGTAGGTATATACTTATATTAAATTCAAATTATTTATGTCATAAGTATCGATGTCAGTGACCAAATATTGGGTATATGTTTTTACATAAGCTCCAAGTTTCACTTTTACAGTGCCCGTGATAAAGGCAAGTTAGATTAATCAAATATGTAGTACCAGGAGCGCTTACAAAAGTCACAGGTTGCGTCTCGAGTAAACATGACCGACTTGGGATATTTCCCTTGGGAATGTCCGCGTAAGCGACTAGCCCACAAGTGGGAACTGATTCAATTAGATGCCACGTACGATTTCTTTGTTCTTTCGAAAATGTTTGCTCGTATGTAATAAGATGTTGAATTCGCGGCCCAAATAAGTAAATGAGATTTTAAATATCAAAGTATTTTGAGCATACCTCAATTATTTGGAATTTACGAAGAGAATTAGGTTCATTTCATTAGTTTTAGTTTTGTTTCGTTTCAGTATTCTTAAGTATTATGTGACTCTTTTTACATAATCTTGTAATTAGTACAATATCTTATACCTACTGATTACATTATTTTAATAAAGTATTTTTAAAATTTCGTTATGGTTATTTTTAATAATATTATACGACAGAAAATAGACTTATAAATTAATTTGTAAAAAGGAAATAGACGTATAATTTACGAGTAAAACAATTTAAACTTAAACTGTCAAACTCAAAATAATTTGTTAAATGAATCTTAAAAAATACTTTTGAATCTTAAAATAATGTTATTTTTAAATCTAAATCAATCTTGTGTTGTTATCTACTGTGAAGAATCCAGAACGAATCGCTGTTTTCAAAAAGCGGTTTTACATTTTTTAATGAAACCCACAACCAACAACGTAATTAAAATGTGTTTGGGTGCAATATGGAAAGCATTAAAATCCGTCCGAACAAACAAGGCCCGAGCTAAAATAACAGGAGATGACTGATTGATACGTCATTACAAAATTTCCTAAAATAAATAGCAGCCAATATTATTGACGGGCCAACAAAAATAAGAGTACAAACCGTAGTATTTCGAAATGTTGAAGTGGGAATTTATTTAATACTTTTTATAAGATACAAATACAGTTATAACCATCGTTCCCGCTGTGGAAATTTATTAGAGGCTTGTTAGTGAAATTCGTTGTGATTTGATGAGAAATTGTGTTTCAAAGTCAATTTGGATGGTAATCGAGCGAGCTCCGCCCCTAGGCGGGTTGTTACTGCAGCCACATCGAACTCGTTTAATATATTCTAATTAATACCAACACTTTATTGAGTCGACAATTTTGCCGCGAAAATTTCACAAAATGTTAGCTTGCTTAAGCATATGCATATTGCCGTAGAGCTTTGTCATTATATGATGTTCTTTTCTTCAGAATACATTCCTTTGTCACTGCAAAGGCAAACGAGCACTAAATTCACCATCAGACTAAGCGCTACCCATAAGCACTCGCAACTCAAATAGAGCATATACTGCGTCGCCGAAATTTCAAGGTAGTAGGGAAAAGGAAGTTGAAGAGGCAGTGGGCTAGTCACGTATGTAGCAGAACCGATGGCCGTTGGGAGCAGACGAGTTCCGGAGTGGATACCGCGACTTGGCGATCGTAGTGTAGGACGTCCTTTTGCCCGATTGACCGATTTTGCAAAAGATCGCTGGTGGAGGCTAGGTAAGGAAAGCGGAAAATCGGGATATCTGGCGCAAAATGGGGAAGACCTATGTCCAGCGGTAGACTGCGACAGGTTAAAGAGAGGGAAAAAGGAACTATGGAGAGTATTGGGCCTCTGATAACCTCTAGGAATACAACACCCGCATTTTTTTATAAATATATATACACTAACATTTATTTATAAAAAATGAAAAAAATGGACATGCCAAAAAATTTAAAATTAAATAATAATGTCGAATGTATCCGCAATCTGTATATTCAATTAGCTGTACTTTCAAACCCTAATAAATATTAAATTGGGTATTTGTTTCCCTTTTAGAATTAAGTTTTCAAAGGTCAAGATATATTGCGGTGTTATAAGTGGACTGAACAGTCGGGGTCTAAATAGGTCGACGATAAAACGCTCCCACCCAGAAGCGGATTCCCACGTTTTTGTTACATAATAATTATTACAAGACCCTAATTCGTGCTTAGTCATTGCCGGCCGAACGCTAAAATATTTCGGGAAAACGTTATTATTTAGCGGGTTATCTGCCGTATCATAATTATTATTTCAGGCTGTTTAGCTCACTGGTGTACTAGTGGACGATTAATCTATTACCAAAATGATAAAATGCCTGCTGTGTTTGCCTTTGAATGATAGTCGTTATTAGTTTTTAAGATTCATCATCGCAATTATATATATATATATATATATATTATATGTCCCCTCCAAGGGACATATAATAGTCTTAGTCTACGCGTGCCTAGTGTTGATGACCGATTTCACGCACATCCTTATAATTTATTCTTAGCGCCGAACGTCGGAAAAACGTACAAATAATTTCGAAAATTCGGAAATTATTTGGAGGATTTGAATCTGCACCCTCCAGATCGGAAGAACAGTTCACACCATTGAGCCACTGACGCTCTATATATGTAGTGAAATTATTGAAATAAATGTTGTTGTCATTTGTTTGTCCCCCACCTGCAAAACCACTGAAAAGTATATAATGTTTGCGCTATATGGTAGAGCTTGTTTTTTCCATTTTCAGTAAGTATTTTTTGCAGTGACGTTTTTAGTTTATTTTAACAATATATTTTTTATATTAAACAGCATACGGTTCCTGAACGTATGTGACGCCGCCGCCCATAAAAATGTTCCAATATGTTTTAGATGTAAGATTATTTTTTACGTGTAAAACTGAGATAATCAATAAACTTACGTGTAAAATTAACTGATTTGGTATTTATGCCTTAACTTTCTAATATGTTAAAGTGAACGAGATGACCAGTTCGCTTACCTAATTTTAAGTGATACATCTCCCATAAATTGATTGTCATATTCCCCAGAGATATTATCTCTTATACCCAGTAATGTTACTTCGTCCCGAAACAATCTTTTCCAGGAGTACAAGTACAAGGGAAGAAATATATTAAATTGTAACATCAAATTACAATGAAGCAAAGCTAAAATTCAATTCATATTCATATTCATATTCATTATTGCGCATTGGTTTAACAATGGCTTATATATTAGTACAGTTCTCAACATACCTGTCAGGGCATTGCAACATTTGTTAGTATTTAAAACTAAGGCTACAGTTTCAGAGCGCCGTATACGTTAACATAAATAAATAATTATATTAAATCGACATAGTAGTATAACTGTTTATATAAATATTTTATATTGAGTAACGAAATCATTTTTAAAGTTGGTAGATATCTACATTTTATAATATTCATTATTTATATATATAATTATCCAAAAAGCTATTTTAGGCACATAAAAAGTTTTAGGTCTTTTTGTTGCTGAAATACTCCTCCAAGTTAAAAGCATGCATTATTAAAAATTGCTTTAATTTTGTATTAAATTCGTATAATTTTTTGCTTTAATATCTAAGGGTAATTTATTGAATTTTGATGGCCAATAGTACGGACTAGATTTAATAATTTACTCTGGAATACGGTAATTGTAGTAATTCTTTGTGTCTTGTTCACATTATGTGTATTTTTCATTTTTGGAAAAACGATTTATTAAAAACAATGTAACAATTTCTTGGATATAGATAGACGTTAAGGTCATTATTTTGAACTTTATGAAGTATGATCTACAGCTTTCTCTATTGTTATTTGGCTATGATTCGGATGACTTTTTTGTAGTAAAAACAGGTCATTTGCATTCACGCTATTACCCCATAGCATTATTCCGTACCTGAGCCATGAGTGTGCATATGCGTAATATGTTACAAGTGCTGTTTCTGAATTTGTACTATGCTTTATTTCAAAACAAGGCGTAAGTGAATTTTGAAAGTTTGCTTTTAATTTCATTAACATGAAATTCCA
This sequence comes from Leucinodes orbonalis, assembly GCA_019425675.1. Taxonomy (NCBI): domain Eukaryota; kingdom Metazoa; phylum Arthropoda; class Insecta; order Lepidoptera; family Crambidae; genus Leucinodes; species Leucinodes orbonalis. The sequence goes on from PQWD01008196.1 coordinate 129,636, forward strand.
GTTGATATTTGAATCAATATGTATTCCTAATAAGTTACAATAAATCAACAATAAGCAGAAGAAATACCATCCCACATTCTCAAAAGTCAATCTTATCAGTTATTACACGGCAAAGTTGTGATGTGTTATTCATACCTTTTGAAAGTCATTTTCCTCGTTTTCCCTATTTTCTGTTCGTTTTTGGCGTTTTATGAGAAAATAATTTTCTACGCGATAACATTTTGTGCCTTGTAAGCGTAAACCCAAGTCAAAGTGTTTATTATAATATAATAAGTCTTTATTTGAAACAGCATATTTACAGATCTTTTATTATCCTTATCAGTCAGTGTCTCAATGGTGTGGACTGTTGCCCTCCTACCGGGAGGTCAGAGGTTCAAATCCCGCCACGTACCAATGTGTTTTCGAATATTCGAAATTATATGTACGCTATCCGACGCTCTTACGGTGAAGGAAAACATCGTGAGGAAACCTGCGCACGCTTGCGAAGAGATTCAAAGGTTGTGCGTAAAGTCGTCCAAACCGCACTGGGCCCACGTGGACAACTCGGGCCAATACATCCTATAAGGGTAGGCTCGTGCCCCTTGGTGAGGACGTATTATGAGCTGATGATGATACTAAAATGAAATCTATCAATTTACATTCAGGTAGGTTTACAATGCAAAAAGTGTTCTCTGACATATTTTATAGAATTGAATATATCGGTGGTAGTAATCATTACAAAATATTCATTGAAATGTTCATTTACATCAGTGTTATATACTTTTATTTTTAAATATCTTACCTACGCTTGTCTGTGTAACAACGTAATAGTAACAATGTAAAAATGCATACATTCAACGCGTTCTATTTCTTATAACTTTTTCGTAATAATATTTTTCATCTTTTTTTAAAGATCAAACAATTTTTTTGTCAATTACGTAACCACTTAGAAACGTGATTTATATAAAGTTCATTATATCATTAGACCTTAATCCAGACATGATACACATCAAGTTCACAGCTCTACTATTTAAACCTTGTAAAACTGGAGCAAGGAGCTGAGGTCCGTTGATGAATTTTTGATAATCGTTTAGTATCCCGTTGATTCACAGCCAAGGGCAAATGTCCTGACAAATGAAAGTGAAACAACATGAATATGATATAAAGGGCAAGAATAACTTTGAAGGTTTGCCTTCTTCATTTCACTTTGGGCACGGGTTGAATAGATTATAATATAGTGGATGTTAACAGACTAAATCAGTAAATCTTACGGATAAAGTAAACTGAGATTTACTAAGATTAAAAGAAAAAATATTTTATAATAAGAAATCAAATTCCACATTCTATACATTGTATACTTCATTGAAAAATTAATACCCAAAGGAGTTAATTATAAGAATACATGTGGACTGTTGCCTTCCTACCGGGAGGGCTGAGGTTCAAATCCCGACACGTACCAATGTATTTTCGAATTTTTGAAAATATATGTACGTTATCCGACGCTCTTACGGTGAAGGAAAACATCGTGAGGAAACCTTCATGCACGCCTGCGAAAAGATTCGAAGGTTGTGTGTGAAGTCGTCCAATTCGCACTGGGCCCGCGTGGACGACTAAGGCCTAATCACCCTATACGGGTAGGCTCGTGTCCCTCGGTGGGGACGTTTAATGAGCTGATGATGATCCAATTATATTGTATAGATATTTGATCTTACTTTGAGTGAACAGCTTTCTAATTATTAAGTTCTAATAAGTTAGTAAATAAGACCCGCAATAAAATAATGTTTTTATTAATGAAGCTTACTTCACTACCAGATGTACAATAAAAAAATGTTATCGTCTCGTTTCTCGTAAAACTATATTTTTTAACGGGAGTTCGTAAAAAACTTCCCACCCGTGTGATTGCTGCTTTTTTATCTAAATGCCATTTTGCAGTGCTTGTTAAAGTTATTTACAGGGTTAAGCCTTTACGTTGTTGAAAATGTTACAATAAAAGAGATAGACAAAGAAATGTTTACATTTTATTTTGAAATTATCAGCATTTTACTTAATGAGAGTTTCGGCATTTTGAATTGACCCAATTCAATCTGATTTTTTGATGTTAAGAATTAAACAATATGACCAATGCGTAATCTCATGGTATATAAATCCGTCCATCCATAATTCAGTACTTTATGAAAGCAATATTCGTTGATAGAGGTGCGATAATGGTTGATAGAGCTGGTGGAAGCTGGATGAGAAAAGCGGAGAACCGGGATGGATATCTGGCGCAAATTGGGGGAGGCCTATGTCCAGCAATGGACTGCGAAGTTGAATAGATTAGTTGAAAGTAATTAATCACAACACTGCCCTGCACCTGTCACCTGAGGCAACCGATGTATATCTATCTCATCATATCTCTTTTACTCCGTAATTTCACTAGCTAGTTAGGTATATTACGTTCTTCCCGAAATGCAGAAGTACATACCTAAAACTCTTTTTTCACGGGACGATATCTGTAACTGTGATAGCTGCCGACCTAGACTACTAGAAAAACATTTATATAATGGAATGTAGGACAACGAATATATCAACAACATAGAAAACTTTCCATTGCCTTATTCAAATTTCTATAATAAGAATTCAATGAACCAGATACAGAGGCCATTCAAGAGCACATCTGCCAGTGAGTCAATGTTAACGGCTCTGTTCATTCATAATTCCATACATGTGACGGAAATGAGTTGTTGACTAAACCATCGTTATGATTTTTAACTGTTGATTGTTTGCAACGAATGAGTTTTGGGAAATTTACATGGAAAATATCACCGATTTCAGTGTATGAAACATTCCATTTGACGAGTACACAAGAAATCATAATTAAACTAAGGTTTACAACTGTTGAACTATCTTGGGAGCACTAATTCATTTTTAATTTACATTGGCACTTTAGATGTAAATATATTTTTTAATTTTCAATTTAATGTGTGCTTAACAATAAGCCTTTTTTTAATGGAATGCTTTTTGACTTGATAAATACAAATTTGTGTTATGTGTGGTTTAAATCTATTTAGAATCTGTGATTTTTAGGCCTGTATGTGAAGACTTATAGTAATTTTTCATGTTTTGTATAACGTGAACGGAACGGTAAGTTTGCTCACATGGTGTTAAGTGAAGCGCCTGTCCGCGGCAGATGTAGTGTTAAAGAAAATTAATAAGTCCAAAGCTCAAATAGCCGCAAAAAAGTTAGGCATCCTGAATAGGGTGAAGTGGTACTTCAAACCTGAACAGCTTTTGACTTTATACAAAGCTCAAGTCAGACCTAACATGGAGTACTGCAGTCACTTTTGGGATGGTTCAGCGAAATGTCATCTTGCTACATTGGACTCAATCGATCGCAGAGCCAGAAAACTTATTGGCGATAAGGGACAGACAGACAGAGTGACATGTTTGTCAGTCTTTTAGGCTCTACTTTGGTGAGTGTTCTTCCGAGCTCCATGTACTGATCCCATCTTCTCCCTTTCACCATAGGTCATCAAGGCGGACTGCAAATTTCATCCATTTGTGGTTGACGTTCCCGATATCCGGACCAAGTGTTTTGCATCTACTTTCATTATGAGTACTGCAAATGAATGGAATGAACTACCTGCATCTGTGTTTCCGGCCATATACATTTAAAAAGGCATTTAAAAAACGAGTGAATAGGTTTTTCTGGACAAGCTCGCTCCATCTTAGAGCACGTCTCTTCCATTAGGATAGTCTATGCTCAAGAGCAAGCCCATCATAATTTAAAAAAAAACTGCAGAAATATTACCCTTTGACCATAACCGGAAACGTAAGACTACAGATGTTAGGTTTTTTTACTCTCGGTAATTTTATTAACTACAGTGCCCATCACAAAACACAAAACTATGATAATATTTCTTCAGATTTATATTTTATCGGGATGAATAAATAACCGATCATTGATACTTACCGGTGACCAAAAGGTTTACGTTTCAAACTCAATTTATTATAGCGTATAGGTACTTAATTAAATTTACTATAAATTACCGGTTCAAATTCTTGATGAAGGCTGTAATTTTATCCAAAGCTAAAAATAGCTATGTCTTGCCTGTTATAATTTGCCCAATTATGTCAGACTTCCAATTGTTAAGTAATTTTGTACCGTTAAAGTATAGTCCTGTTAATTGGTTTTCGCCTTTGTGATCAAAAGATCAAATTTCTATTTAAGCCACGTCTTTTTCATACAACGTTTTCAACTCTATGCTTTAATTTCAAGCAAGTTTCTTTTTAATAAACGAGGCATGCATAAGAATAAATCGTGAGTGATTTAAACAGTTCTTTCCCACATTATATTGTGCCAAATTTAAATAAATATTTAATTCAAAATATTTAATATTTATTGAAAAATATTACAAACACTAATAGACTTTATTGAAACACGTAGTACAGTCACATGGAAACACATTCGTCATATAGGCGTTTATCCTTGGCCGAAGTCGGGGCAGAGTCTACCAAACGTCCATTAACTCCAATAAATATCTGGTTAATTAAATAAAAAACTTCAAGCTCACGTTGCGGTCCAACAATATGAAACAAGCGGATCGATTATTTCCGACATTCTAAAGTCTAGTGTACGAATTCCGCATCCCAGCGACACGTTCCTGACGTCACGATCTGGCAGCAACACACAAATGGACATTATTCCGGGACAATTAGTCCGGGCAACATGCCCGACACTTATCGCTGCTGCCGAAAAATCAGTGGGAACATTGTGAATTATTAACGTATTACGAAGTCTGCTCGGTTGGAGGCGGCTTGTGCATATATGCACCACTGGCTGGAATATTGTAAGTTTTTTGTCTGTTCCATTTGTCATCAAGTTTGAATATTTTGAGTGAAGGCAAATTCAAACTCTTAACCAGTAAAATACAAAATATCAGTAAACTTAAATTTTGCTACGAGTATGACGGCATTAAATGTATTTTTTTTTTAATCAAAAGGAATGCGCGTACTATTCCAAATTTTGTTTTTTATTGTTTTTTTTTTGGTACCAATTGACTACGTTTGTTTTGAGATATTTTATTTTATTCGAATTTCAAAAGCAGAACAAAGTTTTGTGCATGTTTAAATATTTTCCACTTCTTTTAAAGTTGCAATACATTATGTTACTTATTCGTATCCGGGAGTGAGCACGAGCAAAATCGAATGATATTGCAAAGAATCTCCATCAGGTCATTGCGTCAGATATCGCCCACTGTTTATGTTTCATTCATAAAACGGACTCGCCTTGGAGCGTGTTCAATAAACAAATTCTTGGTACTTTCCTTGGTCATGTAGGTATTTGTTTGGCAATAACAATATTTGCCAGAACTGGAAATAGTAAGTAAAGCCCGATTTCATTGTATCTGGTATTCGCACGTTTTTATCAGGAAATATTCCTATCTATAAGATCTTCATGGTTCGAAATAGCTATGGCTAACTAAAAATACGTCACTTATGATTAAATAATATTGATATTAAAATAAAGTACGTACCTATTGTTATTATTTACTATCCAGCAATGAATGTAGCACTCAAATAGAATATGATATAAAAAATATTTTTCGATACTATGTAGTTTTAGTACAAAATGTTTGTCACATTAAGTATCTTTAAATAATAATAATGTATAATTCTGTACTTTTTATCTCCAAAAATATCATAAGACTACGGGAATAATAAAAAATTGGCCAAGCGCGAGTCAGACTCGCCCGTGGAGGGTTCCGCAGCAAGTAACATAAAATATTGTAATTTTTATTTACTTACGCACCTACTACAGCATTAATATGAAAAATAGTGGTTCACCGTTTATGACGTATAAAAAAAACTACACACCAGAAATCGTTCAAACTAAATTTCGTTGTTAGATTTATGTTAATGTACATCATATTATATTTTTTGATTATTTTATCAACCTCATAGTTTAGAAATTAGAAGGGGGGAGGGGGGGCACAATTTTGTCAACTTTGGCAGTGTCTCTCGCGCTAAACTATTCAATTTATAAAAAAATATATTAGAAACCTCGATATAATTTTTTTAAGCTCTACACATTGGTACGACGAAAGAAAAATTTTTGAGTTTAAGTTTAATGTATGGAGAACCCCTAAATATATTAATTTTTTCATGTTTCTTGTCAAAACCTAATAGCGGTTCACAGAATACATATTACAATGTTTGATATAGTGTTTATAGTTTCGGAGATAAAAGATGTGACATATGGACGGACAGACAGACAGACATGACGAATCTATAAGGGTTTTTTGCTATTTGGCTACGGCACCTAAAAAACGGGAATTGTAACTCTTACCAACAGGTTTTGCATCATTGATCAACAAATCAACACTTTATGAACTATGGGTCAGAAAACATTTTCCATTGTGTCACAGGTCTTGGTGGACAAAAGGGATAAAATCTCTAGTCAACCAATTATAACTAATACAGATCTTAACCAATTATGTGTATATAGGGATTTCAAGTACTACGCCTGTGAGTAATGCCAATAACCTTACATCTAATAATAGATTTTAATACATACGATGAACAAAAATAAACATTCCAAACCCGAGTATTCATGTGTCAATCACACAGCCCTTGGCTTGATGCCCTTGCGTTATTGTTACTACATGTCATGACAGTTAAACGTTTTTATTGACAGATGGACTTGTGAACATATATTTGCCTGGGTAGCCAAGTTTCATATCCCGGAATATATCCCATTTAGGAAAGAAAAAAAAACATTTATTTATAAAACGCTATAATTTAGTATAGGTAAATATTGAAGATGAACACATGGTTTGGCATTAACAGTTCGAACACGGTCTTCGAGTTATCGATGGATGGGGAAATTTATTTATCTTTAATACTGAGCCACACTAACGGGAAATATCATTAATTATCGTGACTATGTGCGTCAACTTCAGGTTTAACCACCGCTAGTTTTATCGTATGAAATCTAATCTTTATAATTATCGCTCTAATGGTCGTTAGTATGGCCCCAGCATAGTATATGTTTTTGAAGTGTTGGAGTGCAATGCTTCAGCACGATGGGTCCGACTCGACCGGACTGATACACACGACATCACAGAATACCACGCGAAACAACGCTTAGTGTTTCCCCGAGTAATTGAGCCTAACGGAGGCCCTGTGTCCTTTTCACCACTCACTATTTTCCCATTCCCCTCTCTCCCATTCTTTATCTTATGATTGGTAACACACTCGTTGCTTCTTTATAACCAGAGTCCATGGGTAACGGTATCACTAACCATTAGGTGAACTATCTTCTCGTTTGATGACCCCACCTACTCTTCGTATATTCTAACATGCCCAGTGCCATGCTTTTGACTTTAATGTGAAAACTAAGCCACATCTGTTCAACCCTTGGCACAGCTGGGTGTTGGTATATAGAAAGCAAGAAATAATTTATTATTTTTGCACATCACAACACTTGTAAAACAAAAAAAAAAGCAGTAAAAACACACTATAAGATAATTTCGCTGTGCTACGATGTCCAAAGTAATTGGACCCACTCAGCATGTGTCCTGTCCCGGTGACTGGACACTGACGCTGATTTCCAGTGAGCCTAAGTGAGTAGGCGCAGGGACAAGATCGCTCCCAGAATTTTCCTATTTTTTTAAGAAATAGTTACACGTCAACGATCCGCAAGCGACAACGTCTGTGACGTCATATACGCGCATTAACACCCTTCCGGGTATAAAACTTCACCTCCAGCGTTACTCCGAGCCGCGCAGTGAAACCTTAGGCGGACTTCTTGACAAAACTCAATGTGGCCGTTGTACTGTTTTGTTGCATTTGCCAACACTCGCACTTAGTCACGAACATTTAATGGTTAATAATCCACCATTATTCCACTTTAACATTAGATTTAACACAAATGTTAAAAAATAAAACAAAACTGGCGACATGACACTTCACTTTCCCGCCAAGAACCCCGAGGAAAAGGTAAGGAATCTTGACCCTTTTAGAATATCAAAATTATGAATGTTTTCCGGTTGGCATTTAACTATGAAATTTGGCAAATATATCACCATAGTGTACAAGTTCAGGGCAAAATCATATATATATTTGTACTAGAATCACATAAAAAGATGTGCATTCCATTTTTTTTTTGCAATACATAAATTTTATTAATATTAAAAGTAACTTTGGTAAATTATATAGTATTGATTACTATCAAGATTTAGAAACGGTTTTGTATCCGCGATACCTTTTATAAATTACTTTGATTAAAAGTTACCTTTACGATCATTCTAAGTGCAAGGCTACCTCTGAGTCACATTTCGTCAAGATAAAGACCCCTTAATCTTCGAAAAGTCACGCTTACTCAACCATCTACACTAGCTTTGAAATTATGAAATATTAAAATAGAAACGTTCAAACGTAGCTTTTTAATGGGCGAGTGACGCTTTGCCGGGTCTTTCATATTTTACACATTAAGTAAACCTTTTTTTTTCTTGATACAAAAAATGCCACCCCTTTTACGATATTATTGTTAATTGTGTTTGTATAAAGCGAGCTGTTTATGAAGTAGTTGTAGTTTTGAAAAAAGTATCAGTTTTTTTTATTTTAAAAATATTTTTAACATAAAATACCGACTTTAAACTAAAAAGCAAAAATATTTTTTTAGCTAGGTAATAAAAAATGGTTATTTCATATTTTTAAGTCGGTGCCAAGTTAAACAGGAACTCTGTATGGATTTATGTATTTTTCTAACCTACTTACCTTTATTATAAAGCCGAGTAGTTTGTTTGGCACTTGAGTGATTTGTAATAAAAATAATCACTGTAATAAATCTATAAACCTATGCAGATTTTTAGTTAGCGAACTTATACTAGCAACTAGTTTGCACTAAGGAATAACTATGTATTGGATCATAAGGTTTCCCATTTTAATGTCATAACAATGATTTACTAAGGAGATTTATCACTCCATTAATCCAGATGGATCTGAGTTATATGAAGAAAGAAAAGAAAAAGAAAGAAAAAAATATTTGTTGACATAATAATATTACGCTCATTATTTGACAATTATAGTTTTTAACAATAATATAATGACGAGGACAATAAACAATATAACAGACGAAGCAATAACTTAGACCAAATATAAGACAAAACAAAAGAAATAATAAATTTAATACTTATCAGTCAAAAGGTCCCTGCCTCAGCTTATATGCTGTCGTGTTTCTTTGGGAGAAGCGAGGTAGTCAAATTTAAAAGTATAAGTTAAGTGTGTTTAAGATTATATCAAATAAATATAAATGGTACTTATAAACGTATAAAAATAAACTCAAATTACTGCCTTTTATGCAAAGAATTAAAATAAAATGAAATGGCCCTATACTGATTTCCTTGCTAAAAAAAGCTTTTGTATAAGGTTTAACATTCCTTTGTCGGTCTATGCTAAATATTTTACACAGCCCCAGTGTGTCACGTCATTTAATTCTCACTGATCGAACAGCCATTGTGTCCAAATAATACTTCGTCGAATGCTATTTCGGTAGATTGAAAATACGGGTTATTCACCAACTCGTAACAAGAGACTGAAAATACTTGTGTCTAGTTGATGAAACTCAAAATTAATGTAACTTATTATTTCGTCATCTGGACACGCTAAAATTTTGACATGTGTCCACATCGTAAATTGTGAATTCAAAATTATGAAAGAATTATTTAACCATTTCTATTTACTAAGATCAAAATTTATTTTGGATTTTTAGTTTGAAGTTGGTATTTTAATTGTGAAAAAATTATTTGAAATGACCATTGCCCGTTCCCAGCATGCATCGGGACATTTAGTGACACAAAACATTTATTTACATGAGATGAGATTTCAGATGACAAAATAATATATTATATTGGTCTTTAGTTTCACCAACTTGATACAAGTGTGTCAAGTCTCTTGTGTCGAGTTAGTGAATAACCCAAAAATACCAAATACTTTTACTGTTTGCGGCCCGTAACGTTTGGCACGTCATTTGGTTTTCGTTCGCAGCCCAGCGCATAAATCGGCTATGTGAACTTGATTTCTGCAAATACACATTATATTTTTAAGTAATTAGTACTAGATCGCTATTTCATACGTATCTATTAAGTACCTACGATGCATACTTCAATATGCTATTGCATATTAACATACATTTTTGTATACAGCTCAGTTGCTAGATTTTAAAGATAATATTTCTCTTATTTAATACCTTTTGAGTATATCTTTGTTGTGTATTTTTTGCTTATTCATAGATGCCTGCTTATATTTATTTGTTTAACATCTGTAATATAAATGTATTTTACTGTTCATTAATATTATTGTTCTCTTGTAAAACATGTATTTCATAGAAGGTAAATCCATAAATTTTGTGCAGCAGGGTTTTTAACATACTTAAATACAAATAACCTACACGGTAATTGAAGGCACTTTCGCCATACCTATAATGCACTTTATGAAATGAAGGCTCTAAATTTTAATAACACGTAGGCAACAGGCCTACGTGTTATTAAAATTTAGAGCCTAATACTTATAGACGCTATAATTAAAACGCGATTGTAACGTTTGCTTTAAATTTGCTCCGACTCCGACTTCATAATGTATGAATTAAAACGGATTACACGCATAAATAATTATAAGCACAGTTTTCATGAGATATTTTTTAATTCATATTTATTACTTTATTACTTTTTTTTATTACTTTCAACAAAAAAATATACAAAACCGTATAAGTCAATTCCATATTTATAAAACTGTTTTCCTTGGTGTTGATAAAAGTCAGTTTTCATGCGCGTATGTTTTCCGAAAAAGAGTGAAGATATAGCGGCGAAAAATAACTTGCATCCATATACCACATTCTCGATACATTTAAAGTTCATTCAAATAGCAATATTTCTTTTGTTCCAGGTGGTGTTTCGAAAAATACAAAAATGTGCGGGCTTTTATGATAAAAAACTGTGCGGCTACCATTTAATTTACTAACGTAATGTATTAACCGTGTCAAGTCTTATTAAGTGTAAATATTAGTGTTGTAATATAACGATACGCTTACTCGTCTATAAGCTAGTTTAAAACTTGTGAAAGAAAATCCCATAGTAATTATTTCGGGAAAAATAGTGTGTTGTTCGTAATTTATGTGTCGTAAAATCATGTGCAATCAATAACGATAACGTCATACCGTCGTGACTGACATAAAAATCGTATTAACTGGAAGCCAGAATGTCTTCGCGGACGGGACAGCGCGGTACATCCGTGTCCACTAGTCAGAGAAAGCACCGTTCACGGTCTACCACCAGGTACGACATGGAGAAGAAGCCGAAGAAGAAGGACATGCGCACCTCGGGCACCACCAGCCTGGTGTCCATACCGAACAGCATCAAACTCACCATGCTCAACAGCGGCCTCATATCCTTTGGTAAGTTAAAACAATTCAAAGCTTTTAATATTTTTTTCAATGTAAGTTTGAACTTTGTATATAAGGATGTAATATTAAGAATTAACGTAAGTCTTTAGTAAAAAAGTGGACTAACTGTCGTGTCTGTTATATGATTATGCAACTCGAAAGCCTGAGTTTTTTCATTTTGTGTCCTTGTTAACAACAATGTGCACATAATGTTAATAAAAATCCATATAATACTTTATATTCAGTACGAATCGTAGCAACAAAACTTTAACGGCGGATTTGTTATTGCAGTAGCGGTAAAATGGTTAAATCTCGAGTTCAGTTCAGGGAAATAACGTTTATGGTGCCGTTTTAAATGTTCTGCAAGATAGCTTCCAAGTATTCACTTTAAAGTTTTATATTGAGTAACCTAATAAAACTTAAATAAAATATATACTTAAATTTTCACGTAACGCTATCTAGCCACAAACTAAGCCCACCTATAATTTTTCCTTTGCGCTATTTCTATTATTATCTTGTAAATGTATTCATATTAAACTTTTTTGTTTTATGTGCCGACATTTATTTTCTTTCTTTCAAATAAAACATAACAATAGATCAATAAAATAATGTGCCTTTAAAGTTAAAAACTTATCTAGAGGGCATTTGGCGCATGGACCGACAGGATTTTTAGACGCAATGTCTCAAGTTTAGTTATAGTTTTTTAAGATTTCTGAGTTTCAAAATTCTTATTTTTTTTTCCGGATATGAATCATATTAAGTAAATATTTATTTACATTAAGAATACATTACAAAATACAAGGACATCTTGCGGTATTGCAACAAATAATAAAAAATATGACGTTTTAAAGGCATGAAATGAATTTAAAGAAAATAATAAAAAAGTCATATCTCAACTACCGTGAAATACAAAATATTGCATTTACCGGGGAAAAAGCAGCGTTAGACCCTTCAACGCCCCAAAAATCCTGTCGGTCCATGCGCCAAACACCCTATATAATACTGATTACCTATATCACTCGTTCAAATAAATCGGTCTTAATTAGTCGAACCATGCCTTTCATAAATAATAAAAAAAAATCAATTTTATGTAGAGTCAAAATAAACCCTGTTGTCCTAGTGAATAAGCCGGTGTGGCAATACAAAGATGCTGAATTTAGTGTTAAATAAACGAGTAGTTTGCGAGGTCGCGCTATGCATTTTTGATGTGCGTCGTTACACTTCGTGTGTTCGGTGAAAACGGTGCAGAGATTTCCAAGGAGTCGTTCGTAACAATAGTGATAGCACAAGCTTTGGCTTGGGTTAATATTTATAAGCATTTGTCCTTGACTTACTAGATGGAAATAGGTCACTGTAAGTTTTACTCTTATGAGGTTGTATCTTATGTTTCAATTGACCGACAGATTTTTAAAATCTTTGCATTGACATGATAAGTGTCTTGTGAATTCTTTAACCGTCACAGTGTTATGTGTTATATCCCATACTTGTGTCATAAATAATATTTTCAACAGTTATACTGATTGTGAGAGAATAAAACTCAACAACAACACACATTTGTGGTAGCTTAAAGTTTAAAGTACCTTTAAGTTTAACATTTATTCCAAAGGAAGTGTCACATTGTCATCGTCATGGGCCTCTAATGTTCCACGGCTGAGCACAGGTTTCCCTTTCAACTATGGGGAAATTGAGCCTTGTTCAACTCGCGGGCCCAATATGAATTTGTAGATAATAACGATTACCATACTAGTAGTAGGCGGAAGCTAGGAGCCGATGGTTTAATATGCCCTTCAATTTACAGAATCATCACCTTACCTAACCTAACCAAACTGGTATAATCCCACAACCAGCAGCAATCGAAACATGACTCAATGTCCCCAAACCACACATACATAGATAATTATTTATTGCACACAACAAATAAAACACTTCACAAGATTTTGCACAGGAAAAAGGTACAATTGGTGGCCTTATTACTAAATAGCAATCTCTTCCAGACAACAAACCACATACACACAGGTCCACATTATGCTCCATTAAAAAATCAAAGCATCGTAGCAACAAATAGCACATCACTATTGAGTACCAGTTAGCAATGCGCACACCTCAATAGATCTCCAAATTAAACAAAGCCGACAACGTTGTATACATTGAGCCTATAAAACTGTCTGCTAACAGAAGCCTGACTTGCAGAAACAAAACTCGCACTCGATAGAGGCAAACGTCCTTACGTAGGCAAACGTATTTATTCAACAGTGTACATTCCAGCGCGCCCGAAATAGTAGCGGATGTCGAACTACTTTTCCACATCGTTGCATCCGATAAACGTACCAGCAAAATGTATGGAATTTTCGATACTATGAGCTTTTTGTCTGATCAATCGGATCGGATTGCACTCCGGCCTGATGGACCGATGAATTGCGACAGGACCAGGATATCTAGCGCTGGATGCGGGACAGCTATGTTCAGCAGTGGACTGTGATACGTGAAAGAGGAATTGAGAGAGATCGCTTAGACAGCGCCCAAAATTTTACTAGAGTTTGTTCTATGCGCACTAAACTCTTAAAAATATAGGTTCTTGATGTAGATATAAATTACTTAATTACCACAAACATACATGTTTATGCATATGCATGTTAAGTGTACGGGGGCACGCCTTGGTGAAGTAGTCATTTTCCCACTGAAACTCAACGCTTCGCTTTTTCTTTATATGAGTTGAGAAAGAAAATAGAAATGAGAATTGAGTTTATTCAAACATTTTTATATATCGAAGAGTACGTACCATAATCACCTATCTAATAAAAATCAATGTTATCTCGTGAATCGAAAGACCCTCAATTCCAAATTATGATTTATTATTAAAATTATATCAAAGGAAATTATTCCTTCACTCAAGCTCCGGCGGAAAAATCACAATACTCTCCAGATGATTTATTGGGAGGCAATAAATCAATATAGACCGACGTCTTGTTAAAAACTTCCAATTTTCGGTATCATCATTAAAGAGATTAAGGGAATATAATTTACGGAGTAGTAATGGTTAAGATGTCGGGTACAACATCAAAAGTTCCGGGATGGATCCCGGCAGTCCAAACATTTGTGTGCATGAACATATTGTCTGTTTGTATTGGTCTAAGTGGTATTTCTAAAAAAGTATGTTTATAAAGCCGCTGTTTTATACCAATACTATACACTTCAGGCTAGATGGCGCGATGTGTCAATAAAAAAAAATATCGGGAATGACACTAGATCATTCATTCCAATCTAATATGTCTTTACGTTAAATATTTTATTTTAGTTCATGGCGTCATAAAAACTAATCAACATGTAACAAAAAGCTGCAGTATTCACTTTTAACATCGGGTAAGCATAATGAGTTATTGTACGAAAATAAAAAGGCGTAATGTATTTTGGTGTGCATGCTAATTATTTTTATGGCTCTGACGCGGGCAGTCTCCCGCTGAGTAGTATGGAAATAGTCTCAAATGCTGTTGGCCTTCTCTAGGTCAAGAGAAATGACGCAGCATGGCGGCCAGTTTGCAATTGGACTAGATAGGATGTGACGTGTTTGGAGGAAATTACTTTTTTACATATCTTAAAATTAGTTTTAGCCAGTAATATTTTTTTTTGTAAATGCACTTATTTTATTTTTAAATATTATTCTGTCATTCATTATTTACACAACGGAAGGCGTATTTATTAACTATTTAAAAAAAATTTTTTTTGTTAAATGGTTATTAATAGAGTATGTTAAGGGTCCCTGTTTCCATTTTTGTGACTCGCGCAAACTTTAACTGCTCGTACATTTGGAAATCTTGCCACATGAAGGCATATGCATAGATGTAAACTTATAAAAGCTCAATATCCCTGTCTATGTGTTATGTCGATCATAAAATGAATAATTTTTTTTGTAGTGTCTGTAATATGTTTACCCTCCCTAATATGTCTCAGTGTAAAATTCAATTGTGTTAGATGTGCATTTTGTTAATTGTATTAAATGTAATTTTGTTAGTGACGTCATCTCAGGAGGCCCGCCAGAATAACAGTGCTGCTACGGCGTTTGCGTCGCAGTGGCTTATGCTGAGGCGGGACCTTTTGTCCGTGTCTTGTTTTTTTTGTGTTCAATTGTTTTTACTTTTTTTTGTATCAATGTAAATAATATTTTATTGTCTTATATGTTTGTTTGTCCTATTGCAACTGTTTTCGTGTATATTTTTTGTGCACGGTCAATAAATGTTTTTTCTTTCTTTCTTTCTTTCTAATATGTAACCCTCCCACGGGCATGTTTACGGAAACAAAACCTAATAAAACAGCTTTAACTTTCTGAAAATTAAATCTACGTAATGTAATAAATTCTTCCATTTACCGCATACCATTAAAAAACAAAAGAGGCCTAAGACAAACAAAGTTAAAGTGAGGTAAACTCAACTTAATGAACATTGATTTTGGGCATTTTCACGTTTTTCTAATTTGCTTCAGATATTATGTTTTAAGCTCATTATTCATTGCTTTTACTGAACGATGAAACTTGATAATGAATTTGAAATAGTGTTAAAAGAAGTTCAATTCTTCTGTAGGTTTTAATTCTGCCAACATCAACTCTTTGAATGTGACGAATATATTGCTTATAAAATTTCAAAATTATGTATATGGACGTATAAAAACATACGGACAGAGTTTCGCTACCATCAAAAGTGTGTCAAAATTTGTCCAGTTTTTGTATAGAACAATACAAAATATTAAGACAATTGGCGCGCATCTGTAAACAGAGCTATAGATTATGTTAGGAAAATGAATCTTAAAAAGAGCATAGCCTTTGTTGTGAAATTGTGCGAAAACAGCAGTAAAGAAAAGGTAAACAATCAAAAAAATACGTATGGTAATGAATGAACAAGTTGATTAAATATTTTTACGTTAAAACACTAAAATCAGAATTAAAAAAAAAACGATTTTCTACTTGTATAATAACAAAATATTTCATTATAGATAGGCAGAATTTTGTCCTCGCATAACCAAAATACTTCTTATGTTCCATATCAGTTAAGCTTCCGTTCTTACGAATAATGTATTGCTTTTTTGGAGTTAATTTAAAAAATGCTTTAAATTAAAACTGGATCGCAAATTTCATACCGATTTAGATATTATGATAATTCGTTTATCATAGCGCTATCAATAAATTAATTATTTTATATTCAATTTATAACGTGCTGGTAATAGACAACAATGGCCAAGGCTTTATTAAATTACCATTATAATAATTAAAGAAACATTCTGTACACAGTTTAAACATAGTTTTTTTTGCATTTTTAAATTAGAAATTACCCTTGCTTCCAAAATAGTATTAAATTTTGAGTTTAACCTGGAACGTCATGAATCTAGTCATTTTAATCGCCGACACAGGAAATAGCTCTGTTATAGTTAACTAGTGGGAAAAAAGGCGAGATGGAGGTTGGCATGCAGACGTAGTACCTTTTGTGATGGTCTTCAAAAAATGTTGACGAATGAAATAGGTATTGTATTCTATTACGAAAATTCTATTTAGGCTCTAAACGAGTCTTTAGCAGTGAACTCACGAGGCATTAGATTTTTTCGAGAATAAAGTCTCTCTAGCAAAACAAAAGGCTATTTACCTTCTAAACATGCAAGTAGTTATTGTAAACTTTGTTCTATGCAGATTTTGTTTGAAGTTATTGAAATTATCTAAAGTATCTTTCCACAATGGACGATACATCAATGCCATTGATTGTCAAAATGCTATCTACATCAATAGGCATCCAATCATTAGAGCAATGTACTTAACCTACAGCTGATGTACTGATGACTAGGGATGGATGGCCGATAGTCGTTGATTGCTAAGTTAGGTATGGATCGGCCGTTGACTTCGTTTAGGGATTCCTGCATTCATTAGTGTACAATGTACATGTAGGAATGTCAAATGAAGCTACCACTGGTTCAGGCGGTAGATTTCAACTGAGAAGAATCCAGCAAGAAAGTTTGTAAAAGGAGAGAAAATCGTGAAATAAACATCGTTTTATCTACAACCTACTGAGTATAATGTTAAAGTTCAATATCCTGATTAGAAATTTAATTGTGCCTTCTCAGTGGACTGATCTTACTTAATAGAAACTCGTATCTTCCAGTGAACTATCCGATTTTATTAGAATTTCTGCCTTAAGCACACCAAATTAAGCTATTAAGGCGCTTATCAAGTACAAGTATACTGCAGTATAAGATAATTAATCCCTGTCTTAAGACGGGAAACAAAATAAAGAGCACAATGTATTGATACAGATCAAAGAGATGGCTGCCTTTCAATTTATATCCTTGGCCCTTTGAAGGTATTTGTCGAACAACAGAAAAGGTTTTTGTTTTTTTAATATCAAAATTCTTTCCGCGATATATTTGATTTATAAAACTATTTTTTTTATCATATCTTTTTCTTGTAGGGGTGGGAAAAGAACTAGACTATATCTGCCTCAAACATTTTCATCATTGATAGAGTTTGCGCACCTGGTTTGAGTGTGTGATGACGTTTGGCCGGAACGTTATTGAGCTTTAACGGTCGTACTCGAGGAGGTGGGTAATTCCACCAACTACGAAACTTTTTTACTCATTTATTATTATTGTAAAACCAAAATATCATTAAACTAACGTATTACAAGACATGGTTTAATGATATTTTTTATCTATGGTTAAACATTGGAACGATCGTCAGCCAATAAACTGAATTGAACACTTTAGACGAAGCGAAATCTACGACGGGATTGTGCACCGGACAATTCAATTGACCAAACCCACTACTCGGGCTAGGTAGTTGCTTTGATCGAGCTCAGCCAATCTCTATACGTTGATCAATATGATAGCTACTATTGGTGAATGAATCGAAATAGCATTGGTAACGTTTTTTTCTTTACTGGCTCCAAGTCAGACAATATCAACTTATTATCTAATTCCGAACTTAAAAGAAAAAAAGAGTAAAGTAAATAAAAATGCAATTTCAAGAATTCTTATAATTTTTTTTTTTATCATTTATAGGCAGACATTTGACCGCCATCTCACCTGATGGTAAGTGATGATGCGGCCTAGGATGGATCATGCTTGCTAGAACAGCCTATTCACTCTTGCCTTAAAGACGGCCAGTTGTAATGATCGGGGAACACATAAGAGGCAAAGAGTTCCATTCCTTTGCGGTGCGCATAATGAGCGAGGACCATAGCGCTGTGCGGAAATGAATGTCACCGCGTAAGGTGGAACGCTCGCCCGCGTTTGTATCCCGTGAAAGGGCTGGTGGAATAACTCGGTAATTCCAGCGCACACTCCCGAAATGT
>PQWD01008197.1:0-11237 GCA_019425675.1 Leucinodes orbonalis
AACACCCGATATGTAGAATTTTGCCGCGGACACTATTTGATTGAGTTTGCATCTAGTAAGTTTGTAGTTTATCTAAACGAACACAATTGTTCGTATTTTGTACTATTTGCACTTTATTATTATGTACGATAAGTACATAAATCAAATATATTAAATAAAATCGGTTCTAGCATAAAACAACCATACATAATCCCTTGGATATGGTTTTAATATTTATTTAATCTGTGCTAGTATTATATTCATTCGTTTGAAAATATATCTATAAATTTTTTTTGAAAATACTAGAATCCATGTTATAATTATGATGTAGCCGAAATATATCTCATCTAGTTTTTAATAAGAGACAACGGATCCGATCTTAACTTGTCCAAGCGAATCTCCTCATGCACTTATTCGCAAGTGGACATTTGGCATGCGGACCAATATTTTCGCGGGCAAGATGTTCCATTACCCAATAATATGTCCATGCTGCGTGGTTGAAGATTCCAGACGCGCCTTAGAAAGTGTTAATAATGCAGCCATGTAGGAGAGATTGGTAGAGGTTCTTAACGTTGTGTTCTGAGACTTATAGCCTTTTTCTGTTTAATCCGTTGACCGGGACCGGGAATACTGTCTGTATTCCCGGTCGGTAAAGGATAATACATTGTTCGTGACGCTTTAAGGCGTCTTTGGCGCTCAAAAGGTTAAAGGCAAAGACTTCTATATAAACTGAGAAGTCTTTGATGGTTTGGAACAAGTCGAAAATAATGGCTTTTAAAAAGCAATGTTTTTATATTAAAATGATCATTTTGTGTGTATTTATGACGAAGTTATATGCCATTGAATTGTATCGCACATATAATAAAATATTCCTAAAATAGTGAAAAAAAATCCTTTAGTTATTTACATACAATAAAACTAATAAAATGGATTGTGTTGTGTTTATTTTAAATACCTTTAACATCAGATTTAGTCTGTTACGATCTGAATTTAAATCTTTAACCTATATCCAACAAACATACATGCTCATACACCGCAGTGGTGACATTTAATGAGCTAATCATGATAATGAGTACAATTCGGATATGATAGACCTAAGTTCTGTTGTCTCGAGTAACGGGCACGGTGCGGTTTTGATTGAGATTAATGTCTATCAGTTGTTGGTCTCCGTCAATGCCGCACTGTCATGCTCACGCGTATCACTTCACACCAGCTGAGCGTCCTGACCGTCCTGTACACTTTTGACATAAAACCTATAGGGAGATAAAAATAAAAAATAATAAATAAATATCCACTGACATTCACACAGCGCCATCTAGCCCCAAGTTAAGCGTTAAGCCTGTATTATGGGTACTAAACAACGGATAAACATAAATATATACTTTTTTTTTTTTGTAAATACATACATATTATACATAGAAAGCACCCAGACCATTACAAACAGACATGTTCATGCACACAAATGTTTGTACTGCCGGGATCGAACCCGGAACCCTTGTTGCGGCCGACCTCTTAACCGCAACACCAAAATGGGTTAGGGAGATTGAACTATATAACTTATCACACGGGCTCAATGCAGTTTGGTGGGTGTGAACTACCATCCTAAGATAGTAGCCGTGACAGACGGCTTAACCCACTTGGACCGACGGGAGCTAGTTTTTATTTCCTTACAAGAACTCTTTCATATTGTGAGAAAGAATTATTTCCTTACAATGGTTTCTTACAAGAACTTTCATACGGTGAATATTTATAATGGCTTGATGAAACATGACTAGTATATTATGTAGTGAATTCTGTTTTAGATCCGTGCACAAAAAACGAACTTAAAAAAATGGCGTTCAGAATTTGCTATTTTGAAGTTTTATACTTTTAATGTACCCAGTGACACTCGCGCCATGAACACATCATCATAAGTACATCTATAAATCCGTCAATCCGTTAAGGCTGCAGCAAGGAACATAGAAATCTAAATACATACCTACGCTTGCAAAACATAACCCTGTTTCGACAGTCGGCTAAAAAATAAATACTACATAGTCTGCCAAACAACTTACAAAAAGAACTGAAATCCCTCGAAAAACATTTCATGTAAAATGTTACCATACGTACATATTTGCTTAGGTACCTATATTCTATCTATCTATTCTATATCTATGTTTAAATTGAGTTCGGTAGAGTTAGGTTATTGGCTATTCATGAGATCTGATGTGTGCTTGAAGCTGTAATCCACATATTTGAAATCACAAATAAAACGAATTTTTAAAACGCTAAAAAATAGTACTGAAATAGTACTAAATATACCACAAGTCAAAAAAATAGTACCACTTAGTTTCGGAGATAAACTAGGTTGGTGAGGATTACAGCTTGACGCTCAAGCTTAATCCTCACCTCTGGTGCACGCAAGCGGTAAGGTCTAGCGAATTGATTTAGGTTCCAAAAAATAGTCATGAAATAGTACCAATGATATGCCAAATTTGAGAAAAAGTACTCAAGAGGTTATCGAGATATCAAAGGTAACGTGGTGAGGATTATGGCTTGAACATT
This sequence comes from Leucinodes orbonalis, assembly GCA_019425675.1. Classification (NCBI taxonomy): domain Eukaryota; kingdom Metazoa; phylum Arthropoda; class Insecta; order Lepidoptera; family Crambidae; genus Leucinodes; species Leucinodes orbonalis. Next base: position 2,524 of record PQWD01008197.1, read on the forward strand.
TGAAAACTTGAAATATCTCTGAAACGCCTACGATTTTCGGTTTCAAGTTTGTGCCAAAAAATAGTACTGAAATAGTCGTATTAAGTGAAAATAAATTGGAGCTCATTTAATTCAAAAATAAAAATTTATTATATTCCCTACATTTGTGAGGCACAGTCTTATGCAAAATATTTAATTCATTTAATGTTTTTTCCTAACATAATCTATGGTTCTATAGAAAGTGGTACTATTTTTTGTCTTGTGGTACTATTTAGTACTATTTCAGTACTATTTTTTAGCGTTTTAAAAATTCGTTTTATTTGCGATTTCAAATATGAGGATTACAGCTTGAAGCACACGATCTGATATCTTTTTCACAGAAAAAAAAGGAGTTCTCCCATAGTAAAAAGTGCTGGATCTAGTCCCAAAGGGGCTAAGGTGGCAACACTGTAGTTCAGTTGGAAACAAGTTTAAACGGTAGGTATAACTTTTCGCTCATAATCTACGATAACAGAAGACGTTTTAACTATTACTGCCGTAATGTTATCATCATAAAATATTATTTACCTAAATGTGGTAAGTAAACTTTTCTCTTTATCCCACGAATTGAGAACAGATAAGTAAACCAGCGTGTTATTACTGCTCCGCGAACTTCAGGACTTGTTGTTATGTATAATATTATTGAATTATTGTGAATTGAGCCTACGCGGTAAGGGCGGGTCGTGACATTTTTCCCTCTAAGACTTTTGTTTGCGGTAATGCGTATGGATGAGGTCTTATTTATCTACGAAACCAAAAGGAAGTTGAAATAGTATTCATTTCTCCTCATTTATAAATCAATGTTTATTTATTACCGACCCAAATGGTGTATTGGTTGAGACATAGGCTATTACAACAAGTGTTTCGAGTTCAATCCCCGGGCAGTACAAACATTAAATTTGTGTGCATGAACATGTCTGTTTGTATTGATTTAGTATAATATGTATCCATTTACAAAAAAAATTATACATATGTATGTTTATCCGTTGTTCAATAACAATGTTACAGGCTGCTAGATGCTTAGTTTGGGCCTATTTATATATTATATAAATAGCTACCCGCCCCGGCTTCGTACGGGTGCTATGCTGATAATATAATCCGCACGCTCCCGTCGTCCATTGCGGCCGGCCGGTACCACTGCAAACGCAACGTTCCGCAATTTTTAAATCTGTAATATCTTCAAAATATTAATAAATGCCGTAAAGGGCCATAAAGATCTATATTAAATCGGCAATGTATTTAAGGTATTGAATTGGATAAGGATTGAAGCTGTATTGTTTAAAATCGCTTCGAAAATTAGCCATTATTTGTCGTAAAAAATGAAAAATATGTTATAAAAAACTAGAAAAAAATACTCGTAAAATTATCGCGGAGTTTTCTGAAGACCTTTTTAGCTTAGATAAGTATTTTAATAAATATCATAGGCTGAACGCCTGCGTTTAATGGAAAGCGAAAAAATTTAATTATTTACGATATCACATTAAAAACCTCAAAAATAACAGAATTTCCCCAAAGGGATTTAATTTTACAAATAAACTTTCCTCTTCAATCACTCTAGGTATTTTTAAAATGTCCTATTAAAATCTTTTGTGTAATTTAATGATAAGCATACATAGCAATATAGGGACAGAGAAAGCTACTTGGTTTATACTATGTAGTGATGACGAACCTACAGCATTTTCGTATGAAAAATGTCTAACTGCAATGATTAATAAATATTCACCCTTATCCAAACAGGGCCATAATTATAGGCCCAATTTAAGTAGCGAGTTTGAACTATGGGTAAGTACTAAACAACTGATAAACATACAAACAATATATAAAACAACCAGACTAATCATGTCTCAATAGATTCCCTGTAGGTTCACTGAGTCCCTATTCGCGTAACCACGTGTGCCGGGCCGCTTCTCTCCTCAAACATACTAGGTTACCTAGCCTTCCGCGCAAAACCCTAAGCAGATGTTCGAGTCCCACTCTTGGACGCCCTTAGTTTTTTTTATTAATAAAATTACATCTACAGACATGGTCCGTACTCTTTTTAGTTTAAGATTATTTTGTAAATTAATTATTATAATATTATGTTAGTGCTCAGCGCATGAGGCAAAAGAATTGGTTAAACGCCCTTATAATAGGTTCGTTGTGTAATTTTTAAGGCTGAGTCGCCAATTTCCCGGTAAAGCTGTAATGCTGGGGCCACACTAACATCTAAGATCTAACGCCCATTAACGCCATACGTTATTGCGATAATTTTTAATACGTTAAAACTGCCAAATGATCGCGTTAAGTGGCGGCTACACCTGAACATATTACTACCAATAGTTTGAGATATTTAGATGTAATATTTTTCATGACGAGATGTTACTTATATAATTTAAAAAATGCTGTGCAAATTGACAAACCATGCTATGACGTTATTTTACCCATTACAGTGATTTATTGTACAAAAATGTCAACATTCCTTAACTGTGCGTAAATCCATTCATTATCTGTCTTTAAACTTTTTTTCGCCCATTCGCATTGTTTTCCAATCGCCCCTCCGTAACAATGAGGGACGTGCTTTTCTATGCGCGTACGCTCTACAAAACTATGAATATTATCAATGGTTGACAAACTTGCAGTTTTGTTGCTTATCAAATATAAACCATATTGCCTCAGAATAAGGTGAAAGCGGCGGCAAATGTTAGTTTGCTTAAGGCGCGTTTCGGTGCGGTGCACACGGAGTCGGCAGTCGCGCGGCCACCGACTGTGGTTCCGGTGGGGTCGATCACCAGCGCGTAGTGTGTACATGCCTTTACAAGCCCACTCGTAAAATAGATCGCGAGCGTACCGAACGTTTCTGCTTCGCGCCAAAACTGTTTGAACTTGGAATGCGATGTTTTGTTTTTAATTTAAAAGAAAAAAGGTGTTTGGAACTCATTTCTTAATATTGTGTTCTTATTTTAGACTGTGTTGTCGAGCTAATGTGAGAATTTAATTTTAGTTAAGTGACTTTTGAATATTTAATTAAACATGAATTTGTGATTTTTATTTTGGACGTTTACGAACATAATGCTTAAAGAAGAAACTAGGTGATTGCAATATTTGTGAGTTGCAATTGAAATTACGAAAATGAAGATGTGTTGGTATTGTGTTGCAAAATTCGTCGTGTTGTGCTTCGCCGTTATAAAAGTTGGTGAGTACCCATTAGTCAATTATTTTACAAACTAAACTATGTTATATAAAAATAATATACAAACGGTAATAAACTCCGTGTAAAATATAGGGCAACATTTCATCAATAAAAAGTCGATACCTAGGTGTAGGTTTTTAAACAGCCAAAAATTTTTTAATAAAGTAATTATTTAGGTGGTACCTTATTAATATTGGGTTGTCTACAGCAGAAAAAAAATAATTTATAGTAAGTTGATTAATATTGTATATAAATACTAACGCAATATAAATGCGATTTTCTATTTAAAAAAATATTTTATCAAAACGCATAACTTTAAAAATATAAAATATTCTGTCTATGAGATTAAAATTAATAAAAATTAAGTTAAGTCAAACTTATTCCCAACTTGGAAAGATAAAGCGCCCAAGTTTTGCGACCTCATTAGTAAGCGCCCACTGGGTATCGAACTTAAGACCGATGCAATTTGAACGTTTCCTTCCGGAAGTCCCAATGGCAACTGATTTATCTCTACAGTTTATATTGAGGCGTCTTTGTTTTAATAGTAGTACCTAAAAGTTGTATTTACTTGAAAATAAATTTCTCTTTTAGCTAAGTTTTTAAATATTTTTTTTCTAAATGAGAAATAAATAGTAAATGATAAACTACTTTTACTATCCATCTCTGCAATGTTTAAAGAGTGACAAGTCAAAGGTTTGCAAATCTATGGAACGGATTACATATTTATTTGCGGTGGGTTACGTCCCAATCTCCCCATAGATTATAATTAGCTGTGCGGGAAGGCCTGTGTACTCCAGTGGGCCATTATATACTAATGATGATCCACGTTTTATTCTTTAACTCTTACAGCCTTTCACAGTTCACTGTTATACTAGGTTTTGCATCTACACTTAGCATGTGTTTAATTGCCACTTACCACAAGGTGGTGAAACAAATTTTGCCTTCATAGGAAAATATCCGAAACTTTTGTAACGGATACTGTTAAGGTCTCGGAAGTAAGTAAGTTCAGTTGAGGATTACACAAGTCAAGCGACTATTGCAACGGTTAGTTATCATCATCACAGCGTAAAATGTCCACTGCTGAACGAAGGCCCCCACGCAGACCGATCTTGCAGTTGATATCCATCTTCGATCATCATTACAGACATTTTAGTCTGCAATGATAATAATGACTTCTATCCGAAAGTTTCGGTTTCGGTTACGGAGTTAGGTACCTACATCCTTGGTTCAAACAGAAGCGCACGGTCCCTGCGCATGCGGGTCGCGCACATTCAGCGCTCATTGTTCCGTCGCGATTCTACGATACCAAATGTAAGGGGAACCTGTAATTACGATACATAATCGTTGTACGAAATATAAACAATTACATTATATGCAAATTACTTCGGCGTTAGTAATTATTTGTGGTATGATCAGGGGATCACAATTTATATTAAAAAAACAAAATATTAATAAGGTTTCCCGTTTTCTTACCGATTTCATCATCATCATCATCATAAGCTCATTAAACGTTCCCACCGAGGGGCACGAGCCTACCCGTATAGGGTGATTAGGCCTTAGTCGTTTACGCGGGCCCAGTGCGGATTGGACGACTTCACACACAACCTTCGAATCTCTTCGCAGGCGTGCATGAAGGTTTTATCCCCACGATATTTTCCTTCACCGTAAGAGCGTCGGATAACGTACATATTATATATATATATATATATATTCGAAAATTCGAAAACACATTGGTACGTGGCGGGATTTGAACCTCAGCCCTCCCGGTAGGAAGGCGTCAGTCCGCATCATTGAGCCACTGATTTATTTATTTTAAATTTCTGAACTATATATGTTAGTGCTCAGCGCATGAGCAAAGAATTGGTTAAACGCCTTATAATAGGTTCGTTGTGTAATTTTTAAGGCTGAGTCGCCAATTTCCCGTAAAGCTGTAATGCTGGGGCCACACTAACATCTCAGATCTAACGCCCATTAACACCATACGTTATTGCGATAATTTTTAATACGTTAAAACTGCCAAATGATCGCGTTAAGTGGCGGCTACACCTGAACATATTACTACCAATAGTTTGAGATATTTAGATGTAATATTTTCATGACGAGATGTTACTTATATAATTTAAAAAATGCTGTGCAAATTGACAAACCATGCTATGACGTTATTTTACCCATTACAGTGATTTATTGTACAAAAATGTCAACATTCCTTAACTGTGCGTAAATCCATTCATTATCTGTCTTTAAACTTTTTTTGCCCATTCGCATTGTTTTCCAATCGCCCTCCGTAACAATGAGGGACGTGCTTTTCTATGCGGTACGCTCTACAAAACTATGAATATTATCAATGGTTGACAAACTTGCAGTTTTGTTGCTTATCAAATATAAACCATATTGCCTCAGATAAGGTGAAAGCGGCGGCAAATGTTAGTTTGCTTAAGGCGCGTTTCGGTGCGGTGCACACGGAGTCGGCAGTCGCGCGGCCACCGACTGTGGTTCGGTGGGTCGATCACCAGCGCGTAGTGTGTACATGCCTTTACAAGCCCACTCGTAAAATAGATCGCGAACGTACCGAACGTTTCTGCTTCGCGCCAAAACTGTTTGAACTTGGAATGCGATGTTTGTTTTAATTTAAAGAAAAAAGGTGTTTGGAACTCATTTCTTAATATTGTGTTCTTATTTTAGACTGTGTTGTCGAGCTAATGTGAGAATTTAATTTTAGTTAAGTGACTTTTGAATATTAATTAAACATGAATTTGTGATTTTATTTTGGACGTTTACGAACATAATGCTTAAAGAAGAAACTAGGTGATTGCAATATTTGTGAGTGCAATTGAAATTACGAAAATGAAGATGTGTTGGTATTGTGTTGCAAAATTCGTCGTGTTGTGCTTCGCCGTTATAAAAGTTGTGTGAGTACCCATTAGTCAATTATTTTACAAACTAAACTATGTTATATAAAATAATATACAAACGGTATAAACTCCGTGTAAAATATAGGGCAACATTCATCAATAAAAAGTCGATACTAGGTGTAGGTTTTTAAACAGCCAAAAATTTTTTAATAAAGTAATTATTTAGGTAGCCTTATTAATATTGGGTTGTCTACAGCAGAAAAAAATAATTTATAGTAAGTTGATTAATATTGTATATAAATACTAACGCAATATAAATGCGATTTTCTATTTAAAAAATATTTTATTCAAAACGCATAACTTTAAAAATATAAAATATTCTGTCTATGAGATTAAAATTAAAAAATTAAGTTAAGTCAAACTTATTCCCAACTTGGAAAGATAAGCGTCCAAGTTTTGCGACCTCATTAGTAAGCGCCCACTGGGTATCGAACTTAAGACCGATGCAATTTGAACGTTTCCTTCCGGAAGTCCCAATGGCAACTGATTATCTCTACAGTTATATTGAGGCGTCTTTGTTTTAATAGTAGTACCTAAAAGTTGTATTTACTTGAAAATAAATTTCTCTTTTAGCTAAGTTTTTCAATATTTTTTTCTAAATGAGAAATAAATAGTAAATGATAAACTACTTTTACTATCCATCTCTGCAATGTTTAAAGAGTGACAAGTCAAAGGTTTGCAAATCTATGGAACGGATTACATATTTGCGGTGGGTTACGTCCCAATCCCCATAGATTATAATTAGCTGTGCGGGAAGGCCTGTGTACTCCAGTGGGCCATTATATACTAATGATGATCCACGTTTTATTCTTTAACTTTTACAGCCTTTCACAGTTCACTGTTATACTAGGTTTTGCATCTACACTTAGCATGTGTTTAATTGCCACTTACCACAAGGTGGTGAAACAAATTTTGCCTTCATAGGAAAATATCCGAATCTTTTGTAACGGATACTGTTAAGGTCTCGGAAGTAAGTAAGTTCAGTTGAGGATTACACAAGTCAAGCGACTATTGCAACGGTTAGTTATCATCATCACAGCGTAAAATGTCCACTGCTGAACGAAGGCCCCCACGCAGACCGATCTTGCAGTTGATATCCATCTTCGATCATCATTACAGACATTTTAGTCTGCAATGATAATAATGACTTTATCCGAAAGTTTCGGTTTCGGTTACGGAGTTAGGTACCTACATCCTTGGTTCAAACAGAAGCGCACGTCCCTGCGCATGCGGGTCGCGCACATTCAGCGCTCATTGTTCGTCGCGATTCTACGATACCAAATGTAAGGGAACCTGTAATTACGATACATAATCGTTGTACGAAATATAAACAATTACATTATATGCAAATTACTTCGGCGTTAGTAATTATTTGTGGTATGATCAGGGGATCACAATTTATATTAAAAAAACAAAATATTAATAAGGTTTCCCGTTTTCTTACCGATTCATCATCATCATCATCAAGCTCATTAAACGTTCCCACCGAGGGGCACGAGCCTACCCGTATAGGTGATTAGGCCTAGTCGTTTACGCGGGCCCAGTGCGGATTGGACGACTTCACACACAACCTTCGAATCTCTTCGCAGGCGTGCATGAAGGTTTTATCCCACGATATTTTCCTTCACCGTAAGAGCGTCGGATAACGTACATATTATATATATATATATATATATTCGAAAATTCGAAAACACATTGGTACGTGGCGGGATTTGAACCTCAGCCCTCCCTCCTTCCTCAGGTAGGAAGGCGTCAGTCTGCATCATTGAGCCACTGATTTATTTATTTTAAATTTCTGAACTATACTATATTATTTTCCAGTTTACAAGTAGGCTACGCAGAAAATAGAAGAAGCCTAACTATAGATTGGCGCAGTAATCGATTCTAAGAAAGTATCTGTTTCTTAGAATCGATAAAAATAAAAAGAAAATACAATAAAACGTGGAATACTTCGTTTGTAAACCAGTATACAAACGAAGTTTTCTACGTTTTTGTTTTTTTGTGTGTTGTGTTTGTGTGTTTCTACGTTTACGTGATCCGTTTTTAGTATACCCGTATATATTATATAATAATAATGCATATAAGAAAAAAAACAAACGTAATCAAGTCGATAGAAAATACAATATTTTATTTAAGTACGAAAATTTTTCAAAATTCTTTCCCATTGATTTTATTAGTTTTAGTCTTCAGTGTAAATAATTGTTACACCAAGTTTTTACCTCAAGGCCTTGTGAGTGAGACAAATTAGCAGGTAACCAGTTAGTTAAGAAACTTAACATATTTTAATTGAATTTTGTAAGTTATTATACCATTGGTAAATTACTTAATATTTTACATTAACACGTAATCATCATCATCCAGGCCCCAAAGTGAGCAAGCAACTTGGTTTCTTTGTTGAAGATAGTTATCTATGTATTCCTTAATTTGGGTATTTTCAAATTATAGTAATACTGTTTTGAGAAATGGCTGTAACGCCTCCATTACACTGCAGCGGAACCTAATTGCGGCTTGTTGATTGATTGAGATATTTGAGATCCTAAATTGAAAACGATAACTTAATGAATTAACAATATTTTTATAAACACATTATGTAAAATACATTAGATAATAATATT